>CAUYRH010007336.1:0-27427 GCA_963574655.1 Perodicticus potto
CACCGCCCAGTCCCAGCTACATGGGAGGCAGAGGCAGGAGACTCGCTTGAGCCCAGGAATTGGAGGTTGCTGTGAGCTATGATGCCACAGCACTCTATCCAGGGTGACAGCTTGAGGCTCTGTCTCAAAAAAAAAAAAAAAAGAATTTTTCAGGCTCAGCGCCTGTGGCTTAAGCAGCTAAGGCACCAGCCACATACACCTGAGCTGGCGGGTTTGAATCCAGTCTGGGCCCGCCAAACAATGATGGTTGCAACCAAAAAATAGCCAGGCGTTGTGGCGGGCGCCTATAGTCCCAGCTTCTTGGGAGGCGGGACAGGAGACTCGCTTGAGCCCAGGAGTTGGAGGTTGCTGTGAGCGGTGATGCCACAGCACTCTACCCAGGGCAACAGCTTGAGTCTCTGTCTCAAAAAAAAAAAAAAACAATTTTTCAGCTGGGCATAGTGGCTCTTGCCTATAATCCTAGCACTCTGGGAGGCCAAGAAAGGAAGATTGCTTGAGCTGAGGAGTTCGACACCAGGCTAAGCAAGAGCGAGAAAAATTAGCCAGGCATTGTGGCAGGTGCCTGTAGTCCCAACTACCTGGAAGGCTGAAGCAGGGGGATCACTTGAGCCCAGGACTTGGAGAGTGCTGTGGACAAATAGAGAAACTGGCCAGGAGTGATGGGTCTTATGTTTATTTCCTTCCTTGAAACCCCTCATATGCAACAACTACCCCTTTAAAAAGTAATTTAGGCCGGGCACGGTGGCTCATGCCTGTAATCCTAGCACTCTGGGAAGCTGAGGTAGGTAGATTGCCTGAGCTCATGGTTTGAGACCAGCCCTAGCAAGAGCAAGATCCTGTCTCTAAAAATAGTTGGGCGTAGTGGCGGGCGCCTGTAGTCCCAGCTACCTCAGAACCTGAGACAAGAGAATTGCTTGAGCCCAGCAGTCTGAGGTTGCTGTGGGCTCAGATGCCACAACACTCTACGGAGGGAGACAAAGTGAGATTCTGTCTCAAATAAATAAAAAGTATTTTATTGGGTAACATCTTCACTGAGGGCTACCACAAGAAGAGTGTGCAGACTGAGTGGCTTACCCACCTGAAATTGGTTTTCTCGGTTCTGGAAGCTGCAGTGTGTCCTGGGGATCCCTGCAGGCACCCTGGAACCTGTCTGTGCACCCTACTCTCCCCGCAGAAAGACACCAGTCCTACTGGATTAGGGTCCACCCTAGTGGCCTCATTAACCTGGTCACATCTTTAAAGGCCCTAACTCTAAATACAGTCACAATCTGAAGGACTGGGGGTTGGGGCTTCAACAAACGAATTTGGGAGAGCACAGAATTCAGCCTAACAGGAATTTCCTGTTCAGAATTTCCTCCTAACAGGAGGCAAAGCAGAACGCTGTCAGGGGTTGAAAAGTGAAGAGACCTTTTGGAGAAGAAGCTTACTAAGGCAGTAAGGAAAAAAAAGAAAGGGGAGGGTTATAGAAGCCAGGTGGAAGATATGATTTTGAGCTTGTCTCATTGGTTCTTCCAATTCACAAGGGAATTGGCTGTAGTTAGTGAAGTCGGCTGGGTGCTTGGCCACTTGACCTCTTTGCTGGGCCAGGTACTGGGGTGCAGGGTCGTCAGCCCCGTTGTGCAAAGCCAATATGGGTATTGTTGCCCTGAGTCCTACAAAAAACCGCCTCCGTTGGCCTGGGGTTTCCATAAGCAGAGACCACATAACAGTTCTCCCTTTGCTTCACACACCCAGTGGGGCCTGCCCCACCGCTATTTGTCAAATGAAGGAGCAGGATGTTGTCTAAAGACAAACTTGTCACCACTCCTGTGCCACAAGAGGGCAGCAAACGACAAGTCTCTCCGAGCAGCCCAACACTGGGTGGTTTATCTCTTGGATCAGAACATCTACTTAGAAAATTTGAAACCACAGAGGGGCCCTGTTCTTGACCCCCATTTTTATCTGTACTATTACAATTTATTTTAGAGCAGAATTATCCAAAACACAAATACTAGCAGACACCCCACAGAACCCATCCAAATCAACGCTGGAAGCCCCTTCCACGCCAGCCTGTCCCCGGCACTCAGGTATTCCTTCTAGCTGGGAAGACTGATGGACAGTAACTTGGCCTTATGTCAAAATAGTGAGAGAATAAGGAGCACAGGAGGGTCCCAGAGACAGTGTCCCCCGGGGGGGAAGGGCAGGACATGCTAGAGTTGGGAGTTGGCCTTCTGCTAGGCTGCAGAGAGGAGTCCAGGAGAAGCAAGGGCCTTAACTTTGTAGTTGGGTAATAAACATTTTCATCAAATTACATCCTTTCTAGACACATTCCTTTCTAGCATGAGGGATTATAAACAGTGCAAAGGAACACATCAGTCCTCTTCACGGTCCTGACACTGGAAATGATGGTGTGCAGGGAAGGGACGTGCTCTTCCAGCCCCCCCACCTGCCTCTCTGAAGCCCTCCATCAGCCTTCATCTTTGCACACACCCAACACTGAAATTGGATTTTGGAGCTGTTTTGAGGGAATAATGAAGTGCCCTCAGAGCTTGTCCAGCTAAGAAAAATGCAGGTGTCCACTCTCTCTTCTCTGCACAGCCATGGGCGCGACCCAGCAAGAAACAACCTGGCTAAAGGACAAGGCAAAACCAGTTCTAGGGATGGGGCTGGGAGGGAGGTTGGGCCTGGAGCACAGTGGGTGAGGCATGGGTGCCCATTAGTGGCCTCATGTGGAGTAAATACTGTCAAAGGAAGGGTGGCCTTTCTGCCCCTCCTCACCCCACAGCCATGTGCTGGAAAGAGTTGAGCCATAGGCTCAGCGCCTGTGGCTCAAGCGGCTAAGGTGCCAGCCACATACACCTGAGCTGGCGGGTTCAAATCCAGCCCAGGCCCGCCAAACAATGACAGCTGCAACCAAAAAATGGCTGGGCGTTGTGGCAGGCGCCTGTAGTCCCAGCTACTTGGGAGGCGGAGGCAGGAGACTCACTGGAGCCCAGGAATTGGAGGTTGCTGTGAGCTGTGATGCCACGGCACTCTATCCAGGGTGACAGTTTGAGGCTCTGTCTCAAAAAAAAAAAGAGTTCAGCCATAGTCCTCTGTAGCACTCTCTGGAGAAGTTAAAAATATGCAGAAGGAGGCACAGGGATTATACTACCCTTTTGAAATATGTAAATGTAAGGCCCACAGGAATTGGAGTTTTCCCCAAAGAAACAGATTTAAATAGGTTTATTTCAACCTCCCTTGCCCAGACCCTATGATTCTCACCCCTGCTGTGACCTTGTCAGACATGCCACCACCATCCTGGATCTATGGACAGCCCCAAAGTGCCCCAGATAAGAAGCAGGAAAGACTAGCTCATTTGGAAAACTCTATCCTTTAAATCCTGGGCTTTTCCCAACTCACTATTAAAATAAAATTGGATAGGCTTGGCGCCTGTAGCACAGTGGTTATGACACCAGCCACATACACTGAGGTTCAAACCTAGCCCAGGCCAGCTAACCAACAATGACAACTGCGACAAAAAATAGCCGGGCGTTGTGGCAGGCACCTGTAGTCCCAGCTACTTGAGGCTCAGGCAAGAGAATTGCTTAAGCCCAAGAGTTTGAGGCTGCTGTGAGCTGTGACCCTGCGGCACTCTACCAAGGGTGACATAGTGAGACTCTGTCTCAAAAAATAAAAATAAAAAATAAAATTGAATTTTCAAGTGTTGATAGAAGAAACCAGTCTAAGACTATTTTTTTTAAATCACCGATCCCCTCGAAGTTAACTAGTTTTTGCTTTACAGTTATCAGTACTTTCTGGATCCTGTGCAGAACTCAGAAGAGGTTTAGGTTCTGAAGTTCTGAACTCACGCAGGGGAGTCAAGGAAAAGAGAAGACTGAGGCTTCCCCCCCACAGGCAGTGGCCCCCATCCCCGGCCCTGGATCGGTACCTCAGGGTAGTAGCCTATTACTAAACATTTTTAAGTTAAAAGTAACTTTTTTTTTTTTTTTTTTTGCCGTTTTTGGCGGGGGCTGGGTTTGAACCCGCCACCTCTGGCATTTGGGGCCGGCACCCTATTCACTGGGCCACAGGCGCCGCCCTTAAAAGTAACATTTTAATACAACAAAATCAGCATATAAGAATTGTAGAGTTCTAAAAGGTAAAATAAGAAAATTTAAGATAAAATTTTTAAATACGTGTGAAAAAATACAATAACAAAATAGGGGGGAAATTTTCACCCAGGGAATATCACTATTAATTACTTATTGTATATTCTTCCAGATCTTTTTCTAAGCGCATATATGCATAACTTTTTTTTCCAAAATGAGACCATACCACACATGCTATGTGTAACTTTTCAATTAATATTGTCCACCTTTGCATGTCAATGATCTATCACCTTATGTTACATTTGGTCAGTATTCAAATTTCCCCAGATTTCTCAAAATGGCCTTTCAGCAGGGGCTGAGGCTGCTGGGTCGGTCGGGTGCCCTTGTGTGTGAAGTAAGCGGGCGCCATTCCTGTGCATGCTGGGGTGGTTCAGATGGAAATGACAGTCCTGCTGTCACAGAGGCCAAGCAGTGCGCTGGGCTGTGGAAGGGGCCAGGGGCAGGTTTGGAAGGGAATTGTGGGTTGTGCCCAACACAGGTGGTGCCACCAGCTTGGCAAAGAGTGACCTGGAGTAAGAAGAGCAGACGGGGAGCCAGTCTACTGCCGCTGCCAGGAAATGACTCCCCGCCCTTCCCCAGGCCCCTGGCTGTACCAAGGGTTTGTTTCTGTCCTTCCACTCCCTTCTTCGGCCTTCCCAAACAGCAAGAGCCTCTTGGGCAAAGGGCAGTTCTCAGGAGAATTTATTATACAAATGAGCCCAGAAGTATTTCCCATAGGCTGAGAATCCTGTGCTTCCCTTGCCTTGAGAACCGCACTCCACTGAGCAGATCCCCTGGGGCTTGAACTCCTGAACTCTCCCAACCCTCTATTCAGACTAAGTGCCTCATCTTTTTAAAAAGTAAGAGAAAGACCAGGACCAGTGTCCTCCCTCCCTTCCCTTGGCTTGCTGGTGCCTCCTATTTGTCCCAACCTTCCCTGTCCATCTTGTCTCTCTGACTCCTGACGGACTAAAGTCTGCTGCTTTCCCCAAGCCCTCTTCTACCCTGCCCCTGTTTTCCTTAGAAATTCCAACATATTTGTCAACTACTCCCAAGCAGAAAATGTCAGTCCCTGGGGCGAGGCACCCTGCAGAACCGAGATGCCCCCACTTACACACTCTCAGCTCTTAGCGTTTCCAGCCCCAGGTCCTTACTTGGATGGGCACGGACAGCAGGTGGCCAGTTCCTATGAGCATGTGGCTCATGGCTCTTATCCTGTGGGTGCCCTGCCAGTGTGCTTGCACCAACCAGCTGCTTCAGACCGGAAGATCTCCACCACAGCCAGCCCTGCACTGGCTTCTCTGGCAAGGGCATTCATTTTGAGAGAAAAGGTACCAACCCTGTTCCTGCCTCTAACCACCAAGGCTATTACCTGCTGCCCCCTCCCCAAGCAAGAGGGCCCTGACCAGCCTGTGCCTGCGGGGGTCAGACAGGAAGGCACCAGCATCCTGTCTGTGTGGGCTGTAGGCTCTGGCGCCTCTAAAACCCAGCAGGCAGCCCCGCACTGCTTTGCCCTCCCCGAGTCAGCTCCCAGGACCCCGGCACCACCCCCTGGAAGCCGCCCACGAGGCCTGGCACACGCCACACCAGGGCCAGGCTCTACACAATTGGGCTACCACCCTGGCCTTGCCTGAGCTCTGAGACCTCGCCACACTCACAGTCCAGCTTCTGAGCCATCAAGGCTTCCATGGGGACTACTTGGGCAGCAGCTGGGCCTCTGCTCGAAGATGAAGACAGAAAAATGAGGAAACCGCTCTCCTTCCATGGATTCCACACCCCCAGTGCTGGCCAGTCCATCACGGCCCCTCCCAGGGGTCCGGTCCTGCCCACCCTCAGGGATGAGGTCATTCAAGAGCCTAAAGGGACTGTAACAACTCTGAACCCCTGGGCTGGCTGTCAAGGCCTCCCCAGGCCAGCGTCTCCTGGCTGCAGGCAGAGCGTCCACTGGCGGCCCTTCCACCCTCAAAGGTGCGTACAGGGTAACAAGAGTGACCTCTCCGAGAGAGCTGTGAGAATGGCTCGTTAACACGTGGAAACTCAGAAGTGTGCCTGGCACACAGCAAGTTCTCTGTCAGCTATTGCTACTGTTATTATGTTCCCAAACCACACCAACCAGAACGGGCCCTTCCTTTTCAGAGCCCCATGCCCTCTTCAGAGTCACCTGCCAGCAGCTTCTAAAATGCGCCTCTGTCCCATGGGCTCAAAAGTTGGTCTGACTATTTGTACATATGGGCCTGATGCTCAGCCAGAGGGCCCAGCTGTTCTTGTGTGGCAGCGCCCAGCCCCATGACGCCAACACAGAGAACAAGCTCCACATTCCATGCTTTACAAAACGCTTCTAATCTATTTCTACTTTATGGAGCAGCCAGGGCAAAAATAACCATTCCCACTTTCCAGGTTAGGCCCTGACACTCAGAGCCACTGAGTACCTTACCCTGGTCATGCAGCCGGTAAGTGGCCAAGGTAGGCTTTGAACCCATCTCTGCTTGAACCCAGACCCAGGGCTTTTCCTCAGCCCAGAGCTGGGTCACAATCAGTTAAGTGCATCATCATCCTTCTGAAAAGCAGCTCAGCTGCCAGAGGAATTAGAGACAGCCGCACAAAGAAAACCAGACGCCCTGCTCCTCGTCTCTGGACCGGCTCCCAGGAAAGGGAGGACAGCTGGCTGATGTGTGGCCTCTGCCGCCCGCCCTGCCCTTGAGCTAAGCTCCTGGCAGGAAGAGTGCCTCACTGAGGAGGGCCGGTGAGCCCCCTCGTTCTGGGAAAGCCTCCCAGCAGGGCTGGGGCCAGACCACAGGGCTGTGAGCCACTGGGGGTCAGAACAAGGAGTGTCTAAGGCCAACCATGTGGCCATTAACCCTCTCTAATCTTAGCACCCTGAAAACTAGACGCCGTTCCTGTTTTTCAGATGAGAAAACTGAGGCTTGGAGAAATGTGATTTTCCAGGATGGGAACCTGTGTCTGGAAGGCTCCACCTTCCAACTGGCCTACAGCCTCCACCATCCCCAGCCCAGGGTCCCTTATCTTCTGGGGCTCTTGAGGCAAAGACCACATCTGCCTTGCTTATAGCCCTTCCCCCGGGCCTCCATCAGTGCCCAGAGAGTGTTGTGAAATGAAGGGATCCCCAAATGCATCCTTAACTTGCCCTGAGGACCCTGCATTACAGCCCATGCTTCAGGCCTGCTCCCCAGAGCGCCTGATTGGGGCAAACCCACCTGGAGAACTGGAGAAACACAGCCAGCCTGGCCTACACTCCTCCTAACCCCACAGCCTGGTAGCAGGGCCCACCAGGATGCCTCCACTGCACCAGCCACTTGCCTTTGGGGAGGAAGGGTCAGATCCCAGCAGCCCCCAGGGTAAGGGGTAGGGTCACCACAGGGGTCAATGTCTGGAGGAGGAGGACAGAACCAAGGGCAGGAGTACACACACTAAAGGCCCAAGTCCCCTGCCCAGGGCACTGACTCTACCACCCACAGGATAGGGAAGGCTGATGGGGATGAGGGCAGAGCCAGGCTCAGGTCTGTGTGGGAGCACAAGAGGTAGGATACAAGTTCATCAGCCCAGGCAGCTAACAAACATAACAATAACCTTGACCACAAAGAGGAAATAACAATGAAACCAAACTCCACCCCAGTCCCATCCTGCCCTCCAGCGAGATTCTGCCCTGTGAACTGTGCAACTGAAGCCTGGCTCTGCCCACCTCCCCCATCCCCAGCACACGCTGTTCTCTTCCGTCCACCAATCACTGCCCCCATCCCGTGACCTTACTATACCACCTTCCACAGGGTCCCCTGACCTCCCAAGTTAAACCCTAACGTCCAGTTGGCACTCACAGCTGTGAGAATGGTCCCAGACAGCACACAGCACCTCTGTGCCAATTTTTATTGGCAAAAATAATATAATAAAGGATGATGGGAAAAGGGGGGGTGTCTCCTCCATCCCCACTCAAGAAAGGGGACCAGGCTTGGCGCCTATGGCTCAGCGGGCTGAGGCGCCAGCCACGTACACCTGAGCTGGCAGGTTCGAATCCAGCCTGGGCCTGCCAAACAACAACGACGGCTGCAACCAAAAAAACAAAAATGGCCGGGCGTTGTGGCGGGCGCCTGTAGTCCCAGCTACTCGGGAGGCGGAGGTGAAAGACTCACTTGAGCCCAGGAATTGGAGGTTGCTGTGAGCTGTGATGCCACAGCACTCTCTGCAGGGTGACAGCTTGAGGCTCTGTCTCAAAAAAAAAAAAAAGAATTTATGAAGAAGACATCATTGGCAATTGCAGCAACAACAGAAATAAATAAATGGGACTGATCAAGTTAAAAAGCTTTTGCACAGCTAAGGATACAATCAAGCAAGCAAATAGATAACCTTCAGAATGGGAGAGAAGATATTCACGTGTTACAAATCTGACAAAGGGCTAACAGTCAGAATCTACAAAGAGCTCAAACAAATCAATGAGAAATGAACAAGTAATCCCATTAATCATTGAGTAAGAGACATGAATAGAATCTTTTCCCAAGAGAAATACATAAAAAAAATGCTCATCAGCCCTAATCATCAGAGAAATGCAAACACAACCACTTGGCAATACTACCTAACCCTAGTTAAAATAGCCCACATCACAAGATCTCAAGGCTGCTGGTGGGATTGAAAACTAATATAGACTTTTGGAAAGAAGTCAAGAGAATCCTCAAAAAGCTAAAAGTACATCTTCCATTTGATCCATGAGCTTGTATCTCATGGCAACCTTAAACTCCAGCAATCCCATTACTAGGTATCTACCCAGAAGAAAAAACAATCTTTTTATCATAAGGATATTTGTAACTGAATGTTTATAGCATCTCAATTCACAATCATAAAAATGTGGAAACAACCCAAGTGCCCATCAACAGATAACTGGATTAATCAACTGTGGTATATGTATACCATGGATTACTATTCAGTCATAAAAAGATGGGGACTTTGCATGTTTTGTATTTACCTGAATGGATCTGGAGGACATTCTCCTCAATGAAGTATTTCACGAATGGAAAAGGAAGCATGCATGTACTCAATACTATGTTGAAACTAGTAGATCACCAACTAAGGCCCACACGAAAGAAAAACATAATTAAATTCAAGAAGTGGGGAAAGGACAGGGGGCGTGGGCTTGGCAAGTTCCCACCTAACAGGCACAATGCAGGGGTATGTAGCACATTACCCTGGTGAAGGACTCAGCTGCAACTCAGACTTTACCTTACAAATACAAACAATGTAACCTAATTGTATATGGCCTCCTATTAATCCAGAATAATAAATAAATAAACAAATAAATATTTACAATCTTTAAAAATTGAGGCTAACACCACATGCCCTTTGATAGAGGCTTTGTGAACAAGAATGTGAGTGAATGCAAAAATAGTTATGCATTTTAAGTATTAGTTATTCAATAAATATTTGCTGAGTACTAAAGATGTACCTGGCATTTTGCTCCTCTAGAGAATTTGAAGTAATCCCCTGCCCTCATGGATTTCACAGGCTATTGAGAGACATACATAAGTAAATTGACCCTGGTTTCAAGAAGATAAAGTAAAGATGTCTTTGCTGCCTCCTCTATTGAAAGACTCCAAAATTAAGAAAGCCAAACTTGAATCATTATTAGATAACTCCAGAAAGGCTTAGAACAGAAGACCTACCTGGGAACTGTGTTTTTAAGAGTAGTAGTAGTTAGACCTCACAGGCCACCTTGACTCCACATATTGAAGTGACTATATCCTGTCACCCCACCAACACACATGTTTGACTATAGGTTTTTATTTTTCTTTTGTCTTTTAAGAAAGAGGGGTCTCTGTTCCCCAGGCTGGAGTGGTGTGGCAGGATCATAGCTTACTGTATCTTGTACCTCCTGGGCTCAAGTCATCCTTTTGCCTCAGCCTTCTTACTAGATGGGACTACAGGTGTGCACCAACATGCCAGGCTAATTTTTTTTTTCTTGAGACAGTCTCACTATGTTGCCCTTGGTAGAGTGTGGCGTCACAGCTCACAGCAACCTCATACTATTGGGCTCAAGTGATTCTCTTGCCTCAGCCTCCCAACTAGCTGGAATTACAGGAATCCACCACAACACCTGGCTAATTTTTTGTTGCATTTGTCATGGTTGTTTAGGTGGTCCAGGCCAGATTCGAACCCACCAGTCTTGGTGTATGTGGCCAGCATCCTACCCACTATGCAACAGGCAGCGCCCAATGCCAGGCTAATTTTAAATTTTTTTGTGGAGACCGGGTCCCACTATGTTGCCTAGACAACTCTTAAACTCATTGGCCTCAAATGATCCTTCCATTTTGGCCTCCCAAAGTGCTGGAATTACAGGCATGAGCCACTATTCCTGGCTTCTGGGGTTATTTTATGGAGAAAGAGGGGAGGGAAAGGCACTGAACTTGGAGACATTGGGCAATGAGGAGAACAGAATGAGTGTGAGCACTGATAACAGGGAGATGAAGTGCAAGTGTGCTTCCTTAACGGAAAGTGAGACCTTTAACCCCATCCTCTACCAAGGGCAAAATGCCACAGCTGTTCTATGCTCTGTTATCACTCTGTGCTGCTTTGACTCACAAGAAATTACAGTTAATAATTTATGCTAACATTTGCTATCAACCTCTCTATTAGATTCTGAAAGTCATGAGATCAGAGATCATGTCTGATTTGCTCCATAATGCCTGCATTTGTAAAACAAGATACCTGGGCACCTTGGATACACCAAAAATAATGATTAAAGGGAATCTTAAGGATTATATCTATATCTGTGACCTCATAAAAGCTTAGAATTTTTTTAAATGTTCTTCTTTTTTTTTTTTGAGACAGAGCCTCAAGCTGTCACCCTCAATAGAGTGCGGTTGCATCACAGCTCACAGCAACCTCCAATTCCTGGGCTCAAGTGAGTCTCTTGCCTCCGCCTCCCAAGTAGCTGGGACTACAGGTGCCTGCCACAACGCTTGGCTATATTTTGGTTGCAGCCGTCATTTGTTGTTTGGCAGGCCCCGGGCTGGATTCGAACCCGCCAGCTCAGGTGTACGTGGCTGGCGCCTTAGCCTGTTGAGCCACAGGCACCGAGCCTAAATGATCTTCTATGTACTGATACCAATAATCTATGTTTAAAAATTACTAAAGCAGAGGTAATGTATGTTAATTAGCTTGCTATATCCATTGCATAAAGTATTCATATATCAAAACATCATGTCATGCAGAACATAAATACATACCATTTTTATTTGTCAAATAAAATATTTTAAAATAAAGCAGAGGCTGGCGGCGCCTGTGGCTCAGCGCGTAGGGTGCCGGCTCCATATACCAAAGGTGGTGGGTTCAAACCCGGCCTTGGCTGAACTGCAAAACAGAAAAATAGCCGGGCGTTGTGGTGGGCGCCTATAGTCCCAGCTACTCGGGAGGCTGAGGCAACAGAATCGCCTAAGCCCAGGAGTTGGAGGTTGCTGTGAGCTGTGTGAAGCCACGGCACTCTACCGAGGGCGATAAAGTGAGACTCTGTCTCTCCAAAATAAATAAATAAATAAATAAAATAAAGCATAGGAGATATATATCATATACACACCTATAGAAACATATTTGTATATGCACAGGTAGCTCTAGAAGATGCACAGAAGTAACAGTAAGTGTGGTTGCCTTAGTTGGTGGAGGTTGATGCTAAAGGTCAAAAGTAAATATGATTACTCCTTTATTCACCTTTGTACTATTTCATGTTATTTCTGCATGAATATATGACCCATTTTTTAAAAAGGTAAAATGCCTGCAGCCATATCACCCTGAACACACCGATCTCTTCTGATCTCAGAAGCTAAGCAGGGCCACGCCTCATTAGTATTTGGATGGGAGTCTGACTGGGAATACCAGGTACAATGGGCTTACAAAAACCATAATTAAATTTTTAAAACTGTACTCTTTTGTTTCTGTCTCATTCTTCCATCGCTGGAAGGCTCCAGTTACCATGGCTACTTAATTGGGTCACAGGGAGACCATCCTCTGGTGCCTGAGCGAGAGTCCCCAGGCAGATGTGTGAGTGCCCAACGGCCCATCCTCTCACTGACTTGCCAGGACAACTAAGTATTCTCAGAGCCATCATCTCCTCAGCTGAGTTAGGCCATCCCGCCTCGCTTCCCTAGCCATGACAATATATGAATTACTACTTCCCTGTTATGGATGGTCTCATTTACTAAAATAGCATTATTCTTTCTAGTTAGAATGCCCCATTTTATGGCTGTTTTATTTTTTTTCTTTGGTTGAGTGCCTTGGAAATAATAATAATATTAGCCGCTAATATGTATCGTGTGTTTAGAGGGTGTATTAGTTTGCTAGGGCTGCCAGAACAAAGCCCCATAAACTGGGTGGCTTAAACGGAGAAATCTGATTCCTTGCAACTCTATAGGCTTGAAGTCCAGGGACAAGGTGTTGGCAGCATTGGTTTCTTCTGAGGCCACTGTCATTCATAGTCATCATCTTCCCCACATGTTTTTACGTAGTCTTCCCTCTGTGCCTGCCTATGTCTAATTTTCCTCCTCTTATAAGGATACCAGTCCTATCTGGATTTGTGCTCACCCTAATATGCTCATTTTAATTTAATTGCCTTTTTGACGACTCCATCTCCAAGGAACTTGGGGATTAAGGCTTCAACATATAAATTTGGGGGAGGGGAACAAAAGCCCGTAACAATATGTATGAGGCAATATGATAGGTGTTTTATAAATATCTCATTTAGGCTCGGCGCCTGTGGCTCAATGGGCTAAGGCGCCAGCCACGTACACCTGAGCTGGCCGGTTGGAATCCAGCTCAGGCCCGCCAAACAACAATGACGGCTGCAACCAAGAAATGGCCGGGCGTTGTGGTGGGTGCCTATAGTCCCAGCTACTTGGGAGGCGGAGGCAGGAGACTCGATTAATCCCAGGAGTTGGAGGTTGCTGTGAGCTGTGATGCTACAGCACTCTATCCAGGGTGACAGCTGGAGGCTCTGTCTCAAAGGAAAAAAAAGAAAAAAATATAAATATCTCATTTAAATCTCACAGCTAACACAGAGAGATTAAGTGATAGGATTAAGCTAGTAGGTGGTAGAGTTAGAATTCAAGTCCAGACAGACACTGCACTACCATATTACAAACAGGCTTTCTTCCCGCTTTCTACTGGGTCCATTAAAGTTCCCCAGAGGAGGAAGAATGAAGTGAGAAAACAGAAAAGTACAATTCCTCCAACCAATGGGAGCTAGCAGAAGGCTCCCAGCTAGTCCTCAAGTCTGACCTTGTGAACCACAGTCTACTACCCCAACCTTATGGCCCTAGGGAGCCTCTAGTAGAGGGAGATCTGGTTAGAAGTTGGCCTGTATTCTCATGCCTAACCAAATCCACAAAGATGAAGTCCGAGTACAATGAAAGACAGATCTCCTACTTCCCCATGGAAAGCATCAGGGACCTTTGTCTTCTATATGACATAGTCAGGTCTTCTTAGGAGCTTGAAATCCAATCTTTTCCAGCCTAATGGCAAGGCTCCTGGAGTTCTGTACTTAGGAGGAGTCAGAAAAAGCCAAGGTTTGCCCAAAGCCTCAGGCATGAGGCAAAAGTACAAAAAGATCCCTGCCCAGAGGAGAGTGCACAGCGGTTAACTCAGGTCACTGAAAGCAGATATGGCAGCAAACACAGACGCCTGCAGGGTCATTAATTACAACTGCTTAGATAAGACAAGAGGGACTGTGCTTAGTTTCTCTCAGCTTCAACCTTCACACTTTTAAAAATATCTTTTCCCAAGGCTCACAAGGTGTACAGGGAGGTAAAGATTTATTTATCCACCTAAATCATGTCCAAGTTAGAAGCATTTAACTGGATTATCACAATCATTGTTTTTAAACAAGATAAAAATAGGGCTGTGGTCACTAAGTATAGGCTTAAAGCATCTGGGCCCTTTAGGGAAGGGAGGCAAGAGGAATCACCTAAGTTTCTGCCTGACATGCAAATTGAAAACTTCTTTTCTGCTCTAAAATAGAGATATATCAGCCTCTGGGCCTCTGTGGCTACTTGCCTTGGCAATGGAGGCCTGTTCGCTGTCGATGGTGAATGTATCTTATTCTATAAGCCCATATCTTGCTCTTTCTCTGTAAACCTACCTTTCTTTTCCTCAATAAAGCTTGTTTCATACCTGCCTTAAAAAAAAAAAATAGAGATATATCTATAGTCATCTCAGTTAGGAAATTATTATTCAAGTAAAATATTTACTAAGACATGCAGCCAGTAACAACTTGCTTGGTGGACTGGTGAGTTTACAATTAGATCATAAATTTCTTATTCTTTTTCTTTCTTTCTTTTTTTTTTTGAGGCAGAGCCTCAGGCTGTCACCCTGGGTAGAGTACTGTGGTATCACAGCTCACAGCAACCTCCAACTCCTGGGCTTAAGCAATTCTCTTGCCTCAGCCTTCCAAGTATCTGGGACTACAGGTGCCAGCCACAACTCCTGGCTATTTTTTGATTGTAGTTGTCATTGTTCTTTGGCAGGCCCGGGCTGATTTCGAACCCACCAGCTCTGGTATGTGTAGCTGGTGCCTTAGCCGCTTGAGCTTCAGGCACTGAGTCTAGATCATAAATTTCTTGAGAGACACTAAAGGTCTGAAGATGTAAGATGTCATTAAAGAAGGCAAATACAGAAATGTCATTTCCAAAACATTTATGCGCAAATACCGTTCACAGCTTCGCAACCCAATAAAACCATTGCACAAATTTTGAAACACTTATAATCTAAAATCTGGAAATATTCTTGGCTAATTTCTGAAGGAAAGATTGAAACACTGGCATAGAAACAAACAGATAGGCTCGGCGCACCATAGCACAGTGGTTATGGTGTCGGCCACATGCACTGAGGGTGGCAGGTTAGAACCCAACCTGGGCCTGCTAAGCAACAATGACAACTGCAACAATAACAAAAAAAACAGCTGGGTGTTGTAGTGGGCACCTGTAGTCCCAGCTACCTGGGAGGCTGAGACAAGAGAATCACTTAAGCCCAGGAGTTTGAGGTTGCTGTGAGCTGATGCCATGGCACTCTACCAAGGGTGACGTACTGAGACTCTGTCTCCAAAAAGAAAAAAAGAAACAGATAAACCAAGGGAAAAGAACAGAGAACCCAGAAAAAAATCCATAGATTTTCAGTCAAGTCATTTTTGACAAAGACACAAAAAAGATACATTGGTGAAAGGACAGTATCTTTAAAAAATGGTGCTGAGAAAACTGGATATCCATGCATGCAAAAATGAAACTAGACCCCTAGCTCTCACTGTATGTAAAAATCAAATCAAAATGGCTTGAAGACTTACATGTGGACCTGAAACTACGAAACTACCAGAAGAAAACAATGCCAAAATGCTGCAGGATATCGGTCTAGACAAAGATTTTTTGGATAAGATCGCAAAAGCACAGGCTGCAAAAACAAAACTTCACAAATGGAATTACATCAAGCTAAAAAGCTTTTGCACATCAAAGGAAACAATCAACGAAGTGAAGATACAGGCAACACAATGGAAAAAAATATTTGCAAACTATCTATCTGACAAGGGATTAATAACCAGACTATATAAGGAGCTCAAACAACTCAAAAAAAAACTCATAAGTAATCAGATCAAAAAATGGCAAAAGATAAATGTTTCTTAAATGAAGACATACAGGCAAGATGGCCTATTGGAGCCACAGAGGCTCCTGTCCAGAAGGAGAGTTAAAGGACAGAAGTTTAGCAAGAAAGCCAATGGTTCAGACCTGAGCCAGGAGAGAAGGTTGAAGAATGCACATCAACCCTGCTGAGGCAAGCTGCAACCCCAAGGATACAAACAAAAGGAGAAGGGATAGGATGGTCAGCTAAGAGGGAACCTCAGCTGAGAGGGAATCATACAGGAAAGAAATTATCAAATTTTTGGAACAAAACAACAGTGAAGACACAAATTATCAGAACCTCTGGGATACTGCAAAGGCAGTCCTAAGAGGGAAATTTATAGCACTGCAAGCCTTCCTCAAGAGAACAAAAAGGGAGTAAGTTAACAACTTAATGGGACATCTCAAGCAACTGGAGAAGGAAGAACATTTCAATCCCAAACCGAGCAGAAGAAAAGACATAACCAAAATTAGAGCAGAATTAAATAAAATTGAAAACAAAAGAATTATACAACAGATCAATAAATCAAAAAGTTGGTTTTTTTAAAAGGTCAATAAAATAGATAAATCTTTAGCTAACCTAATCAGGAAAAGAAAAGTAAAATCTCTAATTTCATCAATCAGAAATGTTAAAGACGAAATAACAACAGACTCCTCAGAAATTCAAAAAATCCTTAATGAATATTACAAGAAACTTTATTCTCAGAAATATGAAAATGTGAAGGAAATTGACCAATACTTGGAAGCACACCACCTCCCAAGACTCAGCCAGAATGAAGTGGAAATGTTGAACAGGCCTATATCAAGTTCTGAAATAGCATCAACTATACAAAATCTCCCTAAAAAGAAAAGCACGGGACCAGTTGGCTTCACATCAGAATTCTACCAAACCTTTAAAGAAGAACTAATACCTATATTACTCAAACTTTTCCAAAATATAGAAAAAGAAGGAATACTACCCAACACATTCTCTGAAGCAAACATCACCTTGATCCCCAAACTAGGAAAAAACCCAACAAGAAAAGAAAATTATAGGGCAGTGCCTGTGGCTCATCGAGTAGGGCACTGGACCCATATACCGAAGGTGGCAGGTTCAAACCCGGCCTTGGCTGAACTGCAAAACAGAAAAATAGCCGGGCACCTGTAATCCCAGCTACTCAGGGGCTGAGGCAAGAGAATCGCCTAAGCGCAGGAGTTGGAGGTTGCTGTGAGCTGTGTGATGCCACGGCACTCTACCAAGGGCGATAAAGTAAGACTGTCTATACAAAAAAAAGAAAAGAAAATTATAGGCCAATATCACTAATGAATATTGATGCAAAAATATTCAATAAGATCCTAACAAACAGAATCCAACAACACATCAAACAAATTATACACCATGACCAAGTGGGTTTTATCCCAGGGTCTCAAGGCTGGTTCAATATACGTAAATCTATAAATATAATTCAGCACATAAACAAATTAAAAAACAAAGACCATATGATTATCTCAATTGATGCAGAAAAGCTTTCGATAATATACAGCATCTCTTCATGATCAGAACACATAAGAAAATTGGTGTAGAAGGGACATTTCTTAAACTGATAGAGGCCATCTACAGCAAACCCACAGACAATAGCGTATTGAATGGAAGTATATTGAAATCATTTCCACTCAGATCAGGAACCAAGCAAGGTTGCCCATTGTCTCCACTGCTCTTTAACATTGTAATGGAAGTTTTAGCCATTGCAATTAGGGAAGAAAAGGCAATCAGGTGTATCCATCTAGGGTCAGAAGAGATCAAACTTTCACTCTTCACAGATGATATGATTATATACCTGGAAAACACCAGGAATTCTACTACAAAACTCTTAGAAGTGATCAAGCAATATAGCAGTGTCTCAGGTTGCAAAATCAACACTCATAAATCTGTAGCCTTTATATATTCCAACAATAGCCAAGCTGAAAAAACAGTCAAGGACTCTATTCCGTTCACAGTAGTGACAAAGAAGATGAAATATTTGGGAGTTTACTTAACAAAGGATGTGAAAGAGGTCTACAAAGAGAACTTTGAAACTCTAAGAAAAGAAACAGCTGAAAATGTTAACAAATGGAAAAACATACCATGCTTAAGGCTGAGAAGAATCAACATTGTTAAAATGTCCATACTATCCAAAGCAATACACAATTTTAATGCAATCCCTATTAAAGCTCCATTGTCATACTTTAAAGATCTTGAAAAAATAATACATTGTTTTATATGGAATCAGATAAAACCTCGAATAGCCAAGACATTACTCAGAAATAAAAACAAAGCAGGAGGAATTACGCCACCAGACCTCAGACTATACTACAAATCGATAGTGATCAAAACAGCATGGTACTGGCACAGAAACAGAGAGGTAGATGTATGGAACAGAATAGAGAACCAAGAGATGAACCCAACTACGTTATTTGATCTTTGACAAGCCAATTAAAAACATTCAGTGGGGAAGATTCCCTATTTAACAAATGGTGCTGGGTGAACTGGCTGGCAACCTGTAGAAGACTGAAACTAGACCTGCACCTTTCACCATTAACTAAGATAGACTCTCACTAGATTAAAAATTTAAACTTAAGACATGAAACTTTAAAAATACTAGAAGAAAGTGCAGGGAAAACTCTTGAAGGAATCAGCCTGGGCGAATATTTTATGAGGAGGACTCCCTGGGCAATTGAAGCAGCATCAAAAATACACTACTGGGACCTGATCAAACTAAAAACCTTCTGCACAGCCAAGAACACAGTAAGTAAAGCAAGCAGACAGCCCTCCGAATGGGAGAAGATATTTGCAGGTTATGCCTCCAACAAAGGTTTAATAACCAGAATCTACAGAGAACTCAAACATATGATCAAGAAAAGAACAAGTGATCCCATCTCAGGGTGGGCAAGGGACCTGAAGAGAAACTTCTCTGAAGAAGACAGGCTCACAGCCTACAGACACATAAAAAAATGCTCATCATCCTTAATCATCAGAGAAATGCAAATCAAAACTACTTTGAGATATCATCTAACCCCAGTAAGATTAACCCACATCACAAAATCCCCAAACCAGAGATGTTGGCAGGGATGTGGAGAAAAGGGAACAATTCTACATTGCTGGTGGGAATGCAAACTAATATGTTCCTTTTGGAAAGATGTTTGGAGAATACTTAGAGATCTAAAAATAGACCTGCCATTCGATCCCGTAATTCCTCTACTAGGTATATATCCAGAAGACCAAAAATCACATTTTAACAAAGATATTTGTACCAGAATGTTTACTGCAGCCCAATTCATAATTGCTAAGTCATGGAAGAACCCCAAGTGCCCATCAACCCACGAAAGGATTAATAAATTGTGTATATGTGCACCATGGAATATTATGCAGCTTTAAAGAAAGATGGAGACTTTACCTCTTTCATGTTTACATGAATGGAGCTGGAACATATTCTTCTTAGCAAAGTATCTCAAGAATGGAAGAAAAAGTATTTAATATTCTCAACCCTACTGTGAAACTAATCTATAGTTTTCATATGAAGGCTATAACCCAATTATAGCATAAGAATATGGGGAAAGGGGCAAGGGAGGGGAGGAGAGGGGAGAGGATGGGTAAAGGGAGGGTAATTGGTGGGGTCACACCTACGGTGCATCTTAGAAGGGTATAGGTGAAACTTACTAAATGCAGAATATAAATGTCTTAACACTATAACTTAGAAAATGCCATGAAGACTATGTTAACCAGTTTGATGAAAATATTTCAGATTGTATATGAAACCAGCACATTGTACCCCATGATTGCACTAATATACACAGCTATGATTTAATAAAAAAGAAAAAAAAAAGAAGACATACAAAAGGGCAACAGGCATATGAAAGAGTGCCCAACATCACTAATCACCAGGGAAATGCAAATCCAAACCATAATGATGTTCAAAAGTGATGTTTACTTGCTGACCAGAGTGTGGAGAAAGGGAAACCCTCATATGCTATTGATAGAATACAATATGGGGGTTGCTCACAAAACTAGAACCAGAACTACCATATGATCTTGGGTATATATCCAAAAGAAAGGAAATCAGCATACCAAAGAGGTATCTGTACTCTTTTTTTTTTTGAGATAGAGCCTCAAGCTGTCACCCTGGATAGAGTGCTGTGGCATCACAGCTCACAGCAACCTCCAATTCCTGGGCTCAAGTGAGTCTCTTGCCTCCGCCTCCCAAGTAGCTGGGACCACAGGTGCCCACCACAACGCCTGGCCATTTTTTGGTTGCAGCCGGCATTGTTGTTTGGCAGGCCCAGGCTGGATTTGAACCCGCCAGCTCAGGTGTACGTGGCTGGCGCCTTAGCCTGTTGAGCCACAGGCGCCGAGCCGGTATCTGTACTCTTATGTTTGTTGCACTTTATTCACAACAGCCAAAGTATGGAAGTGACCCAAGTGTTCTTCAATGGATGAATGTAGAAAGAAAATGTGGTATACAGAGGGTGCCAAAAATATATACACATTTTAAGAAAGGAAAAGATTGTACTAAAATTGCAATTCTCAATATATACGGATAACAAAAGATGAATACAAATTATGTTGAGCTTCTCTCGTAATTGTAGAAGTCAAGTGTTAACTTGAGTATTATAAAGTTAGGACAGTTTTTTCTTTTCTTAAAATGTGTATGCTTTTTTTTTTTTTTTTGAGACAGAGTCTCACTATGTCACCCTAGGTAGAGTGCTGTAGCGTCACAGCTCAGAGTAACCTCAAACTCTTAGGCCTAGGCGATCCTCTTGCCTCAGCCTCCTGAGTAGCTGGGACTACAGGTGCCCACTGCAACGCCTGGCTATTTTTCTGTTGCAGTTGTCATTGTTGCTTAGCTGGCCCTGGCTTGGTTCGAACTTGCCAGTCTTGGTGTATGTGGCTGGCACCATAACCACTGTGCTACAGGCGTTGAGCCAAAATGTGTATGCTTTTTTTGTACCCTTTGTATATATACAATTGAATACTACTTAGCCACATAAAAGAATGAAATTCTATCATTTGCAGCAAAATAGATAAAAGTAGAGGAAATTACATTAAGTGGAATATTCCAGGATCAAAAATATAAGTATTGCATTTTCTCACTCATATGTGAGAACTTAAAACATTGATCTCACAGAGATAGTAAGAATGGTGGTTATCAAAGCCTGGGAAGGTAGGAAGAGAAGTTTGTTAATGGGTACAAACATACAGTTAGAAGGAATAAGTTCTAGTGTTTGATAGAATGGTAGGGCAGCTATAATTAATAAGAAATGTATATTTCAGGGGCTGAGCTTGGTGGCTCACACCTATAATCCTAGCGCTCTGGGAGACTGAGGCAGGTGGATTGCCTGAGCTCCCGAGTTTGAGACTAGCCTGAGCAAGAGCGAGACTCCATCTCTAAAAATAGCCAGGCGTTGCAGCAGGCACCTATAGTCCCAGCTACTTGGGAGACTGAGGCAAGAGAATTGCTTAAGCCCAAGAGTTTGAGGTTGTTGTGAACTGTGACACCACGGGACTCTACTGAGGGCAACATAGTGAGATGAAAGAAAGAAAGAAGGAAAAAGAGAGAGAGAAGGGAGGGAAGGAAAGGAAAGAAAGAAAGGTATATTTCAAAACAGCTAGAAGTGAAGATTTGAAATGTTCCCAATGCAAAGAAATGATAAATGTTCGAGGTGATAGCTACGCCAATTACCCAGATTTGATCATTACACATTGTATGCTTGTATCAGAACATCCCATGTATCACATAAATACGTACTACTAGGAGTCAATAAAAAATTTTACACCTGTAATACTAGCGCTCTACCAGGCTGAGACAGGAGGACTGCTGGAACCCAGGAGTTTAAGACCAGCCTGAGCAAGAGCAAAACTGTTTCTACAGACAAAAGAAAAATTAGCCAGATGTTGTGGCTATAGTCCCACCTACTCAAGAGGCCGAGGCAGGAGGATGGCTTGAGCCCAGGAGTTCCATGTTACTGTGAGCTGGGCTGAGGCCACAGCTAGTGTGGGAGGCCACAGATAGTAAGACTATCTCAAGAAAACAGAAAGAAATCAATTAAACAACTGAGAACGTTCATCTTATCTTAAACCAACATCAATATTTATTTATATCAATGTTTTATTCAAACAAGTTTATATATTGTACAAAGCCAGGTAAACAGTGAGTAATATTAAATTCAGATGTAATAAATCTATAAGGTCACCACTACCCCTTTAAACCCTCAAAATCAAAATTGATTAATGAGGCCGGGCACAGTGGCTTATGCCTGTAATCCTAGCACTATGGAAGGCCGAGGTGGGTGGATTGCTGAACTCGTGAGTTTGAGGCTAGCCTGAGTAAAAGCGAGACCTGGTCTCTACTAAAAATAGAAAAAGTGAAGCAAGAGGATTGCTTGAGCCCAAGAGTTGGAGGTTGCTCTCAGCTATGATGCCATGGCACTCTACCCAGGGCAACAGCTTGAGATTGTCTCAAAAAAAAAAAAATGATTAATGAAAACCTGTCTAGAAGGGCAATCTCTGAAAGGTCTGGACTTGATTTTATTTTGGGAAGGACCACCAACAATATTGATTATCCACTTTAATTGACTGAGCAGTAGCAAAGGTGATAGAAAACAGATCTGTTTCTTTCTGGCTTTCATTCCAGAAAATGCCCAGAATTTCAAGCATTGACAAAAGCAGTATGACTTAATCAAGCTGTAAATTAACCTAAAAATGCCACTGTGATTAGTAGAGGTCCCAGTTTTCTGCAATGACAAAAGCAGTGGTTCCCAACCTTGGCTACACAATTACAAAGATTGGGGAGGACTTTTTAAAAAATATAAATACTCAGAGTCGCTCCAGACCAATTAAATTGGTATGCAAAAGAAAATGCTGGCACCAGTAGTTTTTAAACACTGCCAGGTGATTCTAATAGCAGCCAGGATTAAAAACCAATGGAGCAAATGTCTATCTCTTGTGCAAAGGATAAGAATCTTCTGCAATCATGTTTTTCCCCTGGGTCCTTTCTCATCCTGGAGCTTATGGACTGTGAAGGGTATGGAAGTAAAATGTCACTTTGCCCTGCTTTAGTATAATGAAGAATTTACTATATTACTACCAGGAAAGAAAGACTTTGCACCTTGTGATAAAACAAAAATGGTAGAGTCATCTAACATTTTATTGTTTTATGAAAAACAATAAAACACTTTCCTTAAACCTGGACTCCCTATCAATTCTGTCCTTGGTTTTTGCTGTACTACATCTGAAGGTCTGTAATGACCTTTGTGAGCATGATGATTATGTGAGGCAGTTGCTGTTTTCTACCATAAACAGACTAATGCCAATTCAAAAACCTTGGGAGTTTATTTTCTATTTTTTCCTTCAAATATGTGTGTATTTTATTTGGCAACTACATACTCTCCTGCTCTCTTTGCAGGTAAACTTCTCCTTTTCTAAATGCTTCTATCTCTGAGTATTTCTTCAACAAGAGCAAAGGTCCTAGCCTGGGGGCAGTGGCTCACACCTGTAATCCCTGAGCACTCTGAGAGGCCGAGTCAGGTGGATTGCTTAAGCTCAGCCATTTGAGACCAGCCTGAGAAAGAGCACGACCCTGTCTCTACTAAAAAATAGAAAAACTAGCTGTGCATTGTGGTGGACACCTTGTACTATTTGGGAGGTTAAGACAAGAAGGTCTCTTGAGCCCAAGAGTTTGAGGTTGCTGTGAGCTATGATGTCACAGCATTTTACCTAGGGGACAGAGTGAGACTCTATCCCCCCAAAAAGAGAAAAACAGAGTATAGATCCAGAGAGTACTTGGCGACAGGAGTGGATACTCTCTTAGGGGCAGAGTTCTAAGTGATCGGGGAAGGACTCAGAAATGAGAGCCTACTCAGTTAGCCCATGGTGTTTGGAGCTATAACCCAAGATAAGCTGTATCTTCGGTTGAACTGGGAGCTATAACCCAAGTTCAACAATAAATGTGTCCCCTTGGCTATACTGAACAAACCCCAAAGTTGGTGCCACTCCTTTGCTGTGGGGTTCTAAATCTTCTTAACCATATTAGCCTCAACCAAGCTGAGTAATTGTTACAAAACTGTAAATCAAAAATGACCCCAAAGACATGTAAAAGTATTAGAAATGAACAAACACAAGCACACCCCAAGTAACCAAGAGCTTAGTCACTCTACTTTCTGTCTGGGTAAAGCCTATTACAATAAGTTTTACTGGCTCTTCAGCTAATAGAAATTTTGTCATAGCAGATTTTAAAACAGAAAAACATAATCTTGGTGAAGTCAAGGATATCATCTATCTTCTATTATGTTCGCAGGGCTCTGATTACTGAACACAGTAAATGCTCAGTAAAAATCTGTTAAGTGACTGAAATGCATGAATTTGGAAAATTTTCAGGTCCACAGAGATCATAGTTGTTATAATATCTCTTGCAAACTGGGAATCTTCTTTTTTTCTCTTTTTCTTTTCTTTCTTTCTTTTTTTTTTTTAAACAGAGTCTCACTCTGTCACATTGGAGTTGAATGCTGTGGCGTCGTTCAAACTCTTGGGCTCAAGTGATCCTCTTGCCTCACCTTTCCAGTAGCTAAGACCACAGGCACCTGACACAATGTCCAACTAGTTTTTCTACTTTTTGTAGAGATGGGGTCTTACTCTAGCTCAGGCTGGTCTCAAATTCCTGAGCTCAGGCAATCGACCCACCTTGGCCTCCCAGAGTGCTAGTATTATAGGTGTGAGCCACCCCACCCAGCCAAACTGGGAATCTTCTGAGAGCTCACTCAAATGTAAATACTATCCTATTAGAACAAAAATTGGTCTGGGCACAGTAGCTCCTGCCTTTACTTTGAGCACTTTGGGAGCACAAGGCTAGAGGATTACTTGAGGCCAGGAGTTTGAAACCAGCCTCCGTAACACAGAGAGCCCTCATCTCTATAAAAAATAAAAACCTAGCTCGGCGCCTGTGGCTCAACGGGTTAAGGCGCCAGCCACCTACACCCGAGCTGGCGGGTTCGAATCCAGCCTGGGCCTGCCAAACAACAATGACGGCTGCAACCAAAAAATGGCCAGGCATTGTGGTGGGCGCCTGTAGTCCCAGCTACTTGGGAGGCGGAGGCAGGAGACTCGCTTGCGCCCAGGAATTGGAAGTTGCTGTGAGCTGTGATGCCACTGCACTCTATCCAGGGTGACAGCTTGAGGCTCGGTCTCAAAATAAATAAATAAATAAATAAATAAATTAATAAATAAATAAATAAATAAATAAATAAAAAACTTAGCCAGGTATGGTGGCACAAATTTGTCATCCCCACTACTCAAGAAGCTAAGGTGAGGGCGGCACCTGTGGCTCAGTGGGCAGGGCACCATCCCCACATACCAAGGGTGGCGGGTTCAAGCCTGGCCCTGGCCAAACTGCAACAACAACAACAAAATAGCCAGGCGTTGTGGCAGACACCTGTAGTCCCAGTTACTTGGGAGGCTGAGGCAAGACAATCACCTAAGCCCAGGAGGTGGAGGTTGCTGTGAGCTGTGTGATGCCGCGTCACTCTACTGGGGGCAATAAAGTGAGACTCTGTCTCTACAAAAAAAAAAATAAAAAAAACTAAGGTGAGAAGATCACTTGAGCACATATAGTGTGCTGTGATTGGGCCTTTCACTACATTCCAGCCTAGGCAATAGAGCAAGACCCTGTCAACAAAAAAAAAAGAAGAAGAAGAAGAGAAGAGATGAAAAGAGAAGAGAAAAGAAGGGAAGGAAAGAAAGAAGGAAGGAAGGGAGGGAGGGAGGAAGGGAGAGATAACTGTTGGGTAGGTGCTTGACATAACCTTTCTTTAAATTCATTTATTCAGTACATGGAAGCTATTGAGCTGATTATAACGGGCCAGAAATTCTGCCTGGAGTTTGAAGTTGTCTTCTTTTTTTCTCATTTATCATGTTTATTTTTCTAGGTTTTTTTTTTTTTTTTGTGGTTCATGTTTATTTTTCAATATCTGTTTCCCCTGCTGGAATGTCAACTTTTTTTTTTTCTTTTTTTCTTTTTTATTGTTTGGGATTCAGTGAGGATACAAAGAATTAGGTTACACTGATTGCATTTGTTAGATAAAGTCCCTCTTATAATTGTGTCCCACCCCCAAGAGGTGTGCCATACACCATGACCCCCCATCTCCCTCCCTCCTCCCTTCTCCCCAATTTCTCATTCCTTTACCCACCCACCCCTTGTTTCAGCTTATCTTCTGCCTTCTGAAGCTTTTTTTTTTTTTTTAATAGAGACAGAGTCTCACTTTATCACCCTTGGTTCAAACCTGCCACCCTTGGTATATGGGGCCGGCACCCTACCCACTGAGCCACAGGTGCTGCCCCTTCTGAAGTTATCTTTTAAAAGTATTTCTCTATTCTCTTCCTGTAGGCTGGTCTCTTCTAGAAAAACTGGATTAGGACAAAATCTAAGCCAACTAATAAAAACATACCAAAAATTTAAAACAGATTTACCATATCATTCAGCAATTCCACTTATAGTATATACTCCCCAAAAACTAAACACAGTCCTGAAGAGAGATGTTACAAGCCACATTCCCAGCAGCCAAAGGGTGGCAGCAACCCAAGGGCCCATCCACAGATGAAGGGATAAACCAAACGTGGTATATACATACAATGGAACATGATACAGCCTTAAAAAGGAACGAAATTCTGACACATGATACTACCTGGCTGAAACGTGAAGACATCACATTAACTGAATGAAGCTAGTACGAAGGACAAATACTGTATGATTCCACTTATATGAGTTCCTTAGTGTGGTCAAATTCATAGAAAGAGAAAGTATAGTGGTTTCCAGGGGTTGGTAGGTGGGTAGAATAGGGAGGTTTTTTTTTAAGAGTCTCACTTTGTTGCCCTCAGTAGAGTGCTCAGGCATCACAGCTCACAGCAACCTAAAACTCTTGGGCTTAAGTGATTCTTTTGCCTCAGCCTCCAAGTAGCTGGGACTATAGGTGCCTGCCACAACACCTGGCTATTTTTATTTTTTGGTTGTAGTTGTCATTGTTGTTTGGCAGGCTTGGGCTGGATCCAAACCCACCAGCTCTGGTATATGTGGCTGGCACCCTAGCCACTGAGCTATAGGCACCAGGCCAGGAGTTATTGTTGAATGGGCACAGAGCTTTAATTTTGTAACATGAAAAACATTCTATGGATGGGTAGTGAGAGTTGCATAAGTTAAATGTACTTAATGCCATTAAACTGTACAATTAAAAATGCCTAAAATATATTACATATATATATTACATATTTTATCACAATTAAAAATAAATAATTTTCACCTTCCCCCCGGCGGAAGGGACTGCATTCATTCGTTTCCTGGCCAAGGAACCCATACACCTATGTATACCCTGAGGCTAGAGGCCTAGAGGAGGAGACGGGGAAAGACCGGGAGAGGAACGGAGAGCGCATCTCTCTCCCCACTTGAAATCACTCCCTCTCCCAGGAGCTTGGTTTTTTTCTGTATTATTTTCTGTAAATCAATTCGGTCTTACCACAGTGGCGTGGGGGGGGGGGGGAAATGTAAGGAATAATAAAATACATATATTAAAAAAAAAAAAAGAGAGAGACCGCTTTTACTGCTATGGGTAATAATTAATGTATAAATAGTATAAATGTATAGATTCCCTATCATGTATCTCTTT
>CAUYRH010007337.1:0-44829 GCA_963574655.1 Perodicticus potto
AGCTATAATAAAGTCAGAGGAATATTTTCATGGTAGAATATTTAATAATATTGTGTATGGATACATATTGTTAAGTCACTTTCATAGTAATTATTTAAAGAGATGTTTAATATTCTTTTGAATTTGTTATATGTACATCTATTGATTTCTATTCCCCTATTGCGGATATTTTTGATTATTTAAATGATTATGATAGCCAATGCTATAATTTATATTTTTGAGCCCATAGATTTTCTATTCTACTACATAATTTTAGGAGTAATTCTCTAGATTCAGTTAAAGGGACAGTAAAACCTTCTTCATGAATCTCAAAAGTTTTATCTACATCGGATAGCTTTCTTTTCAGTGCATAAGGGATTATAGAGCCAATGGGTAAGTGATAAAGGAGAGTAGGATAGGTGAATGACAGGTATGAAGTAGAGAAGGCCTCGGAGTGAGATTTGGGGAGATAAACAGAGGGACATTTAGTTAGAAAGTGTTCAGAAACATCACAGGAATTAAGTAGAAACAAAAGTGAATGGAAAAAGTTAAAAGGTAAGTGATGCCTTTTCTCCATTTATTTGCAGAGAGTAGATAATAACACTCACAGGGAGTAAAAACTGCTGAATTCAGAAAAGGATTACAGTGACTGTCATCTCAGGTAGGAACAGAATGTCTGGAGCCCCTATAAACTCAAAGATGGGTTGAATTCCTCACTATGTACAAGAAGACATTTTAACTGATAATATGCATAAAGTTATGGGATGAAATAAGTTAATAATGATTCAAAAGGCTACTGAATAGTGCCTGCATGCTTGCTTACTTTAAAAGCTTACTATATAACCATTACTCCAAACATATACTTTTTCTTAAGTTCAGTTATTGAATTATATATACATATATAATTTTATTCATTTTAGATAAACTACAACTTTCAAGAATGAACCTCCTATGGGTTGAATTGTGTCCCCCCCCCCCCAAGGTCCAGGCGAAGTGGGGCGGGCATAGGGGGGGCTCGTCATCCAATATGACTGGTGTCCTTATAAGAAGATGAGAAGAGACAGAGGCATGGATATGAGAGTAGAGAATGCTATGTGATGATGGAGGCGGAGATTGAAGTGATGCAGCTGAAGGTCAAGGATCACCGAGGGTTGTCAGACACCATGGGCAGGGTTCTATTCAGAGTCTCAGAGGGAGCATGGCCCTGCTGACACCATGATTTTGAATTTATAGCTCCAGAACTGTAAAATAATAAATTTCTGTTGTTTTAAGCTACTCAGTTTGTGGTACCTTGTTATAGCAGCCCTAGGAAACTAATATAGAACCTATTCCTTTTACCAGAGAGCTATGATTGAAGCATCGTGGCCCAACAGACAAGTTCATCCTGAATAAAGCAGGAAATAAAGTGCGGAAGTGTTAATGTGACTACTGAGTCAAAATTGAAGGGCTATCAAGCTGGAGAAAACCTGCTGCCTGTGTATTAGTAAGTTATTATCTGCCCAATTCCTTACCCAGATTACAAATAAGGATAGCAAGAAAAATTTGATCAAATAGAATTGAATACCCATTATGAGTAGCACATTCTAGGAACCCTGGGGCATAAAGATATAGCACTGATTATATATCAAACTGTATGAAATTGCTATTTTGCCATTTTGGGGATAAAAGTTTGCTTAAATTTTGGAAATTTCATATGATTCAAGTTAATATATTCCACTGGAATTTAGAAGGTGATATTGCACAGATTTCTAACAGTAACAGAGCATATAATAAGCTTAAAATAAGAATTATATCTTAAAGGATGGGAAACATTCAGGAAGACACTGGAAAGTGATGTGTATTTTGGAGGGGAAATGAAAGGAAAAATTTCACTGGGATTATAAATCCACCTGTAGAAAACTTCAGCAGGGAAAATTCTAGAAAAGTATCTTGGGGCTATATTATGGAAGATCTTCAAAGCTTGATTAAGGAGATTCAGTTTATTCTTGTGAAATTGGAGAGTGAGTTGATAAAGCTTGTCCAGACTAGAAGAATTTAAATGTTGAAAGTGATGGCTTAAGAATATTAATTTGGCAGGTATTTATTTAGCAAATATTTACTGAGGCCCATATTGTGTATGGTCAGATTGGAGAGCTATAGAACTGAAGGTCTGGAAACCAATGGAGAGGTTATTGCTGCACTGTACCATGATGTTATGTGTATTTGAATTGGAATGGTAAGGGTGGAAAATGAAGGTGATTTGGCAAAGACCTCAGAGAGCTTTGTGATATGATTAATTGCACAGGAAGGTGGTGAAGTCAAGATGACTCCAAGATTTTGTGTTTATGTGAATTTAAGAACAGCATTAATGACAGAAAGGGCGAAGGCAAGAGAAAAAGTTGGTTCAGGGACTGAGGTGCTAAATTTTTATTATGCTAAGTTTGAAGTGATGATAGGACATCATAGTAGAACTGTCCAAAGAAGAAGGTTAACTCAAGAGTCTGTGAGATGGTGGTGATATCCCTGAGATGGGTGAAGTCATGAAAGTGGACCAGATCTGCAAGGGAGAAATCATATCAGAGCAAAGTAGAAGGTTACCTCTTGCAGGATAAACATGGTTACATTTAAATTATGCATACTGTTCCCTATTTTACAGCTTTTAATCATGAGCTCTCTCTGATATTGTTTCTACAGGCTAAAAGATCATACTAGTTTCTATTTTAGATCAAACACTGTCTCTACTTCATATCATCCTTGAAGCCACATTACTTATTTTTCTATCATTACCATATGATTTTATAAAAGGGCAAACTGATATTTGTGGTTTGGTTTTCATCACCTTTATGTTCTGGAAACTTAAGGCCCCTGAAGGAAGGAATATGTTCTATTTAAGTTTGTAACTTGAGCATTCAACACAGCACTCACTGCAGAGTAGGTGGAGAATATTTCGTGCATTTAGGAGACACTGTAAAGAAAAGATGTCAAATGAATTAAAATGCTTAATAAAACAACACAATAGTTCCTTCAAACATCTGAAATTCTGGTTTTTCACTTTGTTGAACCATGGATTTTAGCAAATCCAAAGCAGAGGGTTAAAAATATAAGGCAGGTGTAAAGAATGCATCTCTATTTTTACAGACTAACCATTGTACAATATTAGCCTTCCTGTCTATTAAACCGTTAATTGTTAAAATCAATTGTCAAATATCTCTTCAGTCTCCACAATTTAGTATGTTAGGCCTGCTGTAAAGTTTTCTTCAGCCTCTATCCTTTCTCTCTTTTTTTCAACTAAGTTAAAGACCTTTTTGTTCCTCTGGCACTTAAAGCGAGAGAGAGAGAAAAAGACAAATTGGGTCCTCTCACAAGCTTGCAGACTGCCCTGCTCCAGGCAGCCGCAGGAAACATCAGGTAGCCTGATTGAATTCGCTTCTTCCATGCACCAGCTGGCATCGCATTCCAGATCTTGAAATTCCCAGAGTTCATTTATCTTCACAATTTCTTACTTGACAATGAAAAGAGGACTACCAAGCTGATTTTGCATTTAGCGTACCATAATGCCAATCTTGATGCATTGTTTTATGAATTATAGCTAAAAGAGCTTATACAGTATTTGATGAAAAGATAATTCCCCAGTCGTTTGAGAAGATAGTTAATCACAAGAGTTAGGAGTAGGGCAAGCTATTTCCTTTTTTAAATTTAAAGATGATTTTGTGATCAATTGAAAATGTAGGACTGAGGTATCAGCTATTGATTAAAAATTAGTGAGATAAAGTTCAATTTATATGCGTTTTCTCACATGTAAGGGATAGTGGAAAATGGTATTATTTAATGAACGTGCCTTCAGAATTTTTTTTTAAAATTTATTTAATCATAGCTGTGTACATTAGTGCAATCATGGGGTACAGTGTGCAGGCTTCATATACAATCTGAAATATTTTCATCCAACTGTTCGACATAACCTTCATGAGTTCTTCTCATTTATTATGTGAAAACATTTGTGTTCTGCATTTAGTAGGTTTCACCTGTCCCTTCTAAGATGCACCATAAGTGTGATCCCACCATTTACCCTATTATAATTCCATGTTTGGGATTTAAATTTCTTTTTGGCATTTACAGTGAAATTTGTGGTTATAATTATAGCACTGTGTCAGTTTTTCTTCTCTGAGTGAAATATATAATATTGAAAAAGTAAATCATGGCTGATGGATCTGAATTATGTTGGTGGATCTTCATCTTAATTATGTCTCATTTGGACTTAATGTCATTTGCCGTTCTTTGTGTTTGTGATGACAACCCTTCGCTGGGAATTAGATTAGCACTGGGGCTATAGGCCCATCAGCAACTGGCTGAGTGAAGTTGAGCAAGGATTTAGAAGCATTTTTGGCTGAGGTGACTTATAAGGTCTCTTACTGCTTGAAAGTCGCGTATCCTGTGGTGTTGAGTGTCTACATGGGCCCTTTATGGGGAATGAACAGAGAGAAATGAAGGGAATAAAAAAGAGGTGAAGTGCAACAAAGTGAAGCAAAAGCACAGTGTGGAGAGATGGGCATCCCATCTCTCTTTCTGGGATGCCCTTGCCAGCTCTCCCATTTTTATTCAGGTTATGATGGACTGAAGTTGGGTCAGTTCTAGAATGTTCAAAACTGTCATGATTTTTCTATTTCTAACATGTTGTCTTTATTCTGTTTGTTTAAGAAGCAATTTTATCCATATCTGAGAGGGACAGGCTTGAAGAATCTGTAGGAACAATCATTCAGAAATTAATTTTGAATTACCTATTGGAATTACATTTTCACATTCAAATTTCTGTTTTATATCCATTCTGGAGTAGAACAATTAATGTTAGAATGAATAGGGAAGAAAATCTTTTCTCTCTCCCTTCCTTAAATCACTGTATTTAATGTATGTTCTCCTGGGGTGCCAAACCCACCACAAATATTTAGGATGCACTGTTTAATTCATCTGCATGGATCCCAAAATGTTTACCAGTTTTGGCAGCTAATGGAGAAAATATTCCTTGAGTGGTAGCAGAAACTAGTAAGGTTTCCAGCACAACAATAGTCATGATAGGGGTCAGGCAATTTATGGATTATGAGTATGAGGGGCTGGCAGGAACAGGGGTTTATTAGTGTTGCAAAACATCTTTGGTTGATCCCACTTCACCCATTGTAGTAACTCTGAGAACTGAAATACCATGTTGATTCATCATGGACTCAACATCTAGAACTCTACAGGGCCACCCTGTGCAGCGAGCCTTCCATTTTGGTGGCAGAGTCCTGTAAGTCATAAGATCTGGGAAAATGTTTGTGCTTCTCTCTAGTAGTAGATAACCAAGTTTTTCTTTATAGACCTAATATAAGTGGCAAGCCCTTTATTTCAGCAGGTTCCTTCCTCCCTTCTCTTCACCTATAATATCTTGGAAATTGATGCATAACTACCAGATCACCTGATTCTCCTCATTCAACTGTGGACATTGCAATAAGTAAAAAGAAAAAAATAACAAAGTCAAGTTAGGAGAGAATATTTGACAGGAGGCTAGATACTAAGTCATTCATTCTGGCATACCAGCCTCATGATCTTCAGTTCCAGTTTGTGCTTCAGGGAAACTGTGAATTATTACATGTCATAGATATTTGATATCTAAGAAACAGTCGGGCCTGTTAATTTAAAATCCGAGAATGTCAATGGTTTACTGGAGTTTGTACATTTTGAATGACTAAAAGCAATGAAAGAACACTTCTTTCCATACTGATCACTGCAGATGCTAAGGTGTCATTTGACTCCAACAGAGAAACTAAAGGTTTCTCATCTGTTTGTGCAGGTTATTTTTTTGTACTTCACTGTAGAGGGCCTAGAGATCTGTACATGGCTATGTCCTTTGTTCTCCTTAAGTGTTGGCGGGTATGATTCAGTAGCCTGCTTATTATTACCCATGAGTGGGCTTTAAATCAATAACTCTTGTTAACCCAATTCTAGAAGTCACTAAGTAGAGAATTGGGGCCAGAATTTGGATAGTCCAGGCAGGAAACAATTCAGGCAAGAAATAATTATATTTTTTTCTAAGCCAAACTGTCAGGCAGCATCATATTTATGAAATATTCCTTCATGCCAGATAAAAAGTTTAAAGTAGGAGTAAAGAAGGTGGATTTCCTTTATACTTCTTGTAAACAGCAATGATGGGGAATAGAAAGCCGTTATTGCAGCTCCAGTGTTCCATCTATTGTGAAAATGGAGCCCAGAGAAGGAAATACATTTATGTCAATCATCAGGAAGTGAGTTTTGAAGCTGAATTATCTAGATAATTGCCCTAAATTTTCATCCTGGCCTGTGATTGTTTCTTTTCTACAGCCTTACACAGTTTTGCCTTTTCTCTTTGTCATCATTTTGCACTTCCTGACATTCTCTGTGTCAGCTGGCCATGTTATTGACTTCTATTTTTGTTGAGGTCACTTCTGTGGAAGCATCTCTTCAGCTTCTGATTGCCCTTAGTGGTGAGGAATTTGAATAAAAATGTATGACAGATGCTATTGAGATGGGGGAAGGGTTCGCTGGTGGAGAGGTGAATCATAATGTGAAAGCTGTATAGTTCAATCCCCCAAACACCCACTCCAATTTTGGCTCTTTGACAATGCTGTCTCTTTGAGAAAGAAGAACAGTTTGATCTGAATTCTTATTAGGTTCTGAGCCATCAAATTAGAATCTAATAAGCTCATTTGGAAGGGTTTTGAATTAGCTTAAAACAGACCCACGCTGAGCTCATAGAGGAGACCCTCCTACCCTTTCCAGGCAACCTGTAGTTTATAGACTCTTTTCAAATCTCTTCTTTGTCTCTTTTCTCATCTTATACTTGTGCTCTTTTCTCCTTTTGAATCAACTACTTCTAGCTCTTACACTTATAGGATGACCTGTAATAGACCTTATTTGTAAGCCTCTTTAAGAAAATCACAAATTTAGAGAGGAGAAAAAAGATACCTTTCTTTAATATGAAATAGCTTCTGGAATCTTTTGGTTTGGCATCCTTCAGTAGTGCTAGTTACCTTTGAATGAGGACTATTTTGGCAAACATAAAAATGCTTCCCCAATACTAAAATATATCATCACCTTGCTTGTAAATGTAAATGAATGTAAAATTGTTTAGGGCAGTGTTTTTCAACCTTTTTTTAACCTCACGGCACACTTGAACCTGTAGTTGAACTTCCATGGCACACTTAAAATTATGTTGATTAAAAAAAAAGAGTATATACTTAGTGCGTTTTGAACTTCTTTGGAAAATAGTTTGATTAATGATCTTTAAAAATTTTCGTGGCACACTGGTTGAAAATCACATTTAGGGAAATGAGAGTGTGGAGCCTTAGATGGGTAGGAGGGGAAGAAGTAGTTTTGCAATCAGCTTGTTGGACCTCTGAGGATATGAAGGAAGTAAAAAAGGAAGAAGGAGTGGGTATGAAGTAGAGAAGACAACTTGCCGGGGTTTGTTGGGGCCTACTCTATCTAGCCCAATCAGTATGCTTCTCTGTATACCAGTTGGTACCTGTGCAAAGTTATTTGTAAGATGAATTGCCAGGAGTGGAGTTGCATGGTCAAAGGCTATGTGCATTCTTCATTTTAATTGTGATAGTTATAGCCAAATTGCTAGTGATAAAGGTTGCATCAGTCTATACTTCCATGAGAAATGTATACATAGAATTTAGACTTTTTATTCATCATCTTTTGGCATCCCCTGTTATGGACAAGAATTACAATGTCAATCCAATTCTCATTTCTTGATAACTAACTTGTTTTATCTTTCATGAAGCTTTTATTGATGTTGTTTAGACATTTTGCCTGTACTCGTCTGTGTTTGTGTCCTTTAATTATTACTGCTTAGGAGTTATCTTTCCTTAGACCAACAACAGTTTCTCTTGTATTTCTTTGATTATTCTCTCAATTTCATTCTCTCTGTTCTCTCCCTCTGAATCCCCAGTACATCTGACATTGGAACCACTAATTCCATTGGAACCACCAATCTCTTCTGCTTGCCTTTTTCCTTTTGTCTCCTCCTCTTACCTTCTACATTGTACTCTGGGAGACTACTTTGATTTGCTTTTCCTGTTTTAAATTATGGCCTCAATTCATCCACTGATCTTTTTAAAAGTAGGAATGATATTTAAAATGTTCAAGTACTCTGTTGCTTCTTTTTCACAGAAGCATGTTGTTTCTAAAACCTTGCCCAAAACTTATTTAATTTTTTCTTTTATTTTCTGTATTGACTGATTCTGTCCCTTGTGAAGTTAATTTTTCTGTTAGTTGAGTTTGGTGGTTTTCTTTCATTCCTCATTCTGTTGATTTTCCTGAAATATTTGAGGGCTCTTGGTGTTCTGTCTAGATTTATAGTTGCTAGGCTAGATTAATCAGCTTAGTTGAAGCATAGTTCCTACATCCAAGGAAATAATCTTTGTTTCTTTGGCAATAAGTAAATATTTAGATGATAGGAATCCTAAATCTAGCCCTGATGTCAGGAAGGCAGAAGTTTTATGCCCAACTGGCCTTGTCTTTAGAGTGTGCAGGTACCTTGTTTCCTGGGTGTAAGGCTTTCCCTTCCCTCATGATGGCCTTTCATGACCTGACACAGTGTCCTGCTTCTTCCACCCCAGTGGACATGCTGAAGGTACTTGGTAGAACTCCAAGTTGTATGCAAAATTGTTCTGAATGCTTTAATCTCTGTAGCAAATGCCCCAGCCATGGGTTTGTGGTTAGGGGATCAGTCCTACGCTCTCTTTTCTTTTGATCAGTCAGCTGACAGTCCCCTTACTATCTCCTCCTTTTTCTCAGCTCCCATGGCCTCTAGTCTTCTTATTGCAGCCTTCTGCTGAGAAAATTTACTTTTCCCCTTTTTATCTTGACAGCTTTACAAATTCTTCAACAGTGTTGACTTTTTTATTTTTCTGTCAATTTGAGTTGCTTTATGTCTTTCAGGATTTCCTCTCTGTTGTGGTCTTGTGATGATACCCTTCTTACATTTCTAGAACTAACATGGATTTATTTGCATTGTGTATGTTCTTCCTGGATTGTTAATAGCATTTGGAGCCAGAAGTGTTTGTGTGTGTGTATTCTCTACTGCTATTGAAATAATTTTTTTTACGTTTGTAGCTAGTTTAAGAGAAATCTAATATTTTAAAGGCTAGTCTGTCTTTGTAAATTTCTGAGGTTATTAAAATTATTTAGATTGTCCCTGATTATAAATTGAAATCACTAATTGTGAAATCAATAATTATACATTTGAGTGGCAGTGTCAGAATTTTGCTAAGATCTCTTCCTTTTACTTTTTATAATCTAATTATCATCACTTAGATTTTTTTCACTTCACAGTTGAAATGCTAAAATTAGGGGAACAATGTCTAGTGTAGTTTCAACCATGATTTATGGGGAAAACACCTACTTACTTGCTCTTCATTACTTTAAATTTCTGCAAGAACTTGTAATTTATCACCTACCACAATTTGGACTGAGGAACAAAACAAAATTGTGGGCCCTCTGACTCATATTGTCTTGCAGTAATACATTAGTCCAAGATTAGATTGCAGCTTTATTAAAAAGCCCTATGCTCTTTTGAGGAATTGCCCCACTTTTCTTGTAAAGCAGGCAAAGTCCTTTAAATCTTTGAGAGATGCTAAAATTATGATTGATTCTTATGCTTTTAAAATCTCCAATCTTTTTTCTCATTTTGAACTGGAAAAACATATTGACTTTTCTCAGCGGAGATGTAGGAACATTCATATTTATTTGGCTGGAGAGGAAAGATTATGAATTTGAAATTTCAAAGCCATTTCATAGTCAAAGGGTAATGGAATTTTAGAGCCAAAAGGCACCTCCCCGTAGCTTTGTGGTGATGTGTGAAGAGCAGAGAATTAAAGTCAGAAAACCTAAGGTCGAGTTTCCACCTTCCACTCTCTAGCTATGTGACCCGACTCAAATTACATGAATTCCTTAAACTGCATTTCCTCATATGTCAAAGGAAGATGATCCCTCCCCTGCTAGTTTGATTGCTTTATTGTAAGGATCAAATGAGACAGTATATAAAAAGTATGGTGGGAATTGTGAGCTGCTGCCCATATACGTGGATTTCGTCTTCTAAGAAGTAAAAAAGAAACTCCTGTTTGCTAGAATATTGGCCTAATTTCATCGGTTAACTAGTGGTAGAGCCAGGTCTCCTAAATCAGTCTGATCGTATTTCCACTGGAGTATATATAACTTTGAAAACTTGCTCATCTGCCTAGCTGGATATGCAGAGAACTTATAGGAACTCTTAAAGTTATGCCACTCTTCATAAACACATGAACATCTGAATGTTACTAATATCTTTTCTTAGATGAAACGATTGATTCATTTTGACTTATCTTGTTTTGTCTGATAAATACCTAAAACTTGTTCTGTTTGTACTAGTTGTGCTATGATAAGAATCTCCCTGATTTATACTTAAGAGTGGTATTTCCTTGCCTTAAATCTGACTCATTTACCATAACTTTGCAACATGCTTCTTTTATGGACATTTATTTAAAATTCGAAGCCAAGTACTGCAGAAAAGACTTTTGTTTTTGTTTCTTAAAACTGTATATATGCCCCCCACCTACATTTTTCTTTGCCAAATAACTGTGAAATTCTTGATTGTTTTGCTTCCTTTACTAGTTGCTTCTACAAAGTATCAGACAGCTGGAGGATGACTTTCTGCTTTACTTTAAGGTCATCTGGAACAAAGTGGTCCACTTCTTTTCCAGAGTTCTCTGGATAATTAAAAGGAAACTGAGTGCCTCATGTTCAGTGGAATCATTTAGGTTGGTTAAATAGAAACATGCAGGATAGTGAATTGAATATTCAGATTTCAAATATAATTAGTTGAAATTTATAATATTGTTCACTTAAACAGATGTGGGAAAACAGGCAGTAAATCATTTTAAATAGAAAAAAAGAAGATTCACGTCCAGCTAGAGAGAAGAAAGGGAGAATATATGAAAACTTTGCAGCCACTTCATATAATATTTTTCGGGGCAAGAATGATATTAATTGGGAAGTATACTTTAAAGATATTAATAAAATGCTTCAGAATTTGTAGAAAGAACCATCAATTTTTGTTTTTAGCTATTGTTAAAACATGCACTTTTCAATGGTCTATTTTCATTAATAAGGACAACACTTGGCAAGCAAACAGTTTGGATAGTTACTTACTAACAGGAAGAATGACTGAATTTTTAAAATAAATTTTAAATTCTAGAGTGATTTTAGATTCACAGAGAAGTTTCAATGATAGTACAGAGACACCCCACACCTACTTTCTCCTATTATTAATATCCTACATTAGTATGATATGTTTTTTTTCACAGCTGATGAACTAGTATTGCTATATTAGTATTAACAAGCCTATGCTTTATTCTTAGGCTTTCTTTTTTAAGTCGAATATCCTTTTCTGTTCAGAATTCTCTCCAGGCCACTGCATTATATTTAGTCCTCATGTCTCGTTAGACTCCTCTAGACTGTGATAGTCTCTCAGACTTTCCTTGTTTTTGATGACTTTGATGGTTTTGAGGAGTACTCGGCAGATATTTTGTAGACTGTCCTTCGGTGGGATTTATCGGATGGATAGGCTAGTGTTATGGGTTCTTGGAAAGAAGACCACAGAGGTGAAGTGCCATTTTCATCACATCCTATCAAGAGTACATACAATCAACCTGACTTATCACTGTTGATGTTAGCCTTGATCACCTGGCTAAGCTAGTGCTTGTCAGCTTTCTCCACTGTGAAGTGACTCCTTCCTCCCTTTTTTCAACTCTGCTCTTTGGAAGGAAGCCATTATCTGAAGAGTACATTTGTGGGTTGAAGAGAAGGATCTGATTTTAACTACAATAAAAAATCCTTGTTGCTTGAAAGCGTTCTAATCTTTAAGTGACCAGTATCATTATGTTTATCAGGCTCATTTGACCAGTAAACTTAGAGATACATGTTTTGCAGCTAACAGTTTGGTAGGCAAATTGAGTGGCCATATTTCCTTGGGTAGGGTTCTTCTTTAAAGGAGCTTTCTTTGTGCATAGGACACGGCCAGAATTATCAGCCCTGAAAACTCAGTCTACCACTGCTACAACATCTCTGATATTTGGGGTCTTACCTGAACTTGAATCAGTTTAGAAGAGTAGCTCTCACACTTGAGCGAGAATATGAACCACTTGCAGGGATTGTTAAAAAACCAATTCCAGGGCTCCACCCCCCAAATTTTTGACTCAACAGTTCTAACTGAGGCCTGAGATTTAAATTTTTAACAAATTCTCAGGTGATGCTGATGCTGGTGACCACACTTTAAGAACCACTGGGTTAGACGATAGAAAGTCAAAACACCTGAGCCATATTATTTCAATTCTTTGCTGACCTGTGTTATGAAGCTGATTCTTCCAACACTGAAGACAACACAGCTTCCTCCATAGAATGCCCTGTTTGAGTTCCTTCACTCTGAAATTTCTTCTTCAGTAAGGAACTGGTATCAGCTCTGTTCTTTGAGAAAGAGAATGACAGAATTTGTTGCCTTGGCCTCCAGAAGGCCTTACAGTCTTAATTAACACAACTATATTAACTCCTCTTATTGCTGTTTATTCTTTCATACTGTGGTTCCTGCTCCAATTTATTAGATTAGTTTTTGTATTTGTGCTGTACATAACCAGCATAGAATTATTTTTGAAAATTAATATTGTCAATTTCCAAATATTAAGCAAGTCTTAGCATCCACTCTAAGAGTTAGATTTATTGTTCTTCCCATTTTAGAGAAGAGGAAATGGAGAATCAGGTTAATCATCTTCCTAAAAAATACACAACTATGAAATGGTGGACTAGGAGCTGAAACCCATGTCTTTTACTCCCAAGTGACGCTTCTCAGTTCTTCTGAGCTTATAAAGAAGAGACCATGTGGTGTAGTAGAAAGAACCAGGTGACCATTTGCTGCCTACATCAGTGAAACATGGCACTTCTTCCAGACTTGGCTTCCCCATATTCCCAAGATGATGGATAATAATACTTTCCTTAAAGGATTGTCTTATGTACTGATGAAAATCATGAATATGAAGTACTTAGTAGAATGCCATGTTTGTGGTAAGTACTCAGTAAGTAGGTTCTTTTATTTAAAGCCACTTGCCCACATGAAATTATTTCTGTTGCATTTAATCGTGTAACTAATAGCACCCAAGTTAATAAGAACATTGTATTTGTAAGAGAATAAGTTAGGAATTAATGAAGAAAATATTGCTAACTTTATTCACATTGGCACTGAAGTTTATAGCTATACTTAACATTCTTTTGAGTTCTTTATTATGTACAGATATTTCAAAAAAGGCTAACATGGCAACTTAGAAACAATAAATATAAGATTGTCATTTTATCTTTGGATAAAATAATGTTAGTGTTTAGGGAATATACATGGTGTTTGTATTCCTAAGAAGCTTGGGTCAGAGGCTGGTATAATACATCAGATGATGATACAGTCAGCCACCGATTTTTGAAGTTGTGTAGTTAAACTTTCAATTATCTGCCTTGTAGTTTTGCATAACATTTTGCCTGTAGAATTTTTTTGTATTTACTTTTAACTTCTTTTTAACAAACACATTCCAAGTAGCAATATATATATTTAATTTCATTACTTAATAAGTATATTCCTATTCATTACCTCATCAGAACTGAAAAACAATTCCTGTTTCCTTCTATTGATTTGCATTTTCCCCTTCTTTATCTAATTATTACTTTGCTTATGTTCTAGCTTGACTTTTATTTATGTTTCTAGAACCAGAATCATTTTGAGATGTGGAGATTTTGTTCTCACTGGTCCTTGACATCGGCCTGGGTACATCAACTGATTTTAGAAGAAATATAGCAGCTGCTGGAATGACAGATATAGTAGATGATGTTCTGATGTGAATCAGGTCTGCCCAGCATGGGATGAATGTGAAAATAAAATGTTGTAGATGCTAGTGTCTAGGGAAGCAGACCTTATAACAATCTAATGAAAAAATAATGCATTCCAAGGTCAAATATAATTTTTAAGCAGTCCATATTCCCAGATTGTCTGTGTGTCTTCTCTGTTATGTGAATATAAGCAATCCAGAGTCAACTAATGATGTTCAGTGTTCCTCTGCCTGTTTGTAAATTGGACAATTGCATTCATCACTCCTTATCATTCCTTCTTGATTGGGAGAACTGGCTTGTTTCAATGCTAAAAATTCCCGGCGATGAAAATGCTGTCTCTTTTTTGCTTAGGCTTTTATCTGAAAACATTTTCTTGAAGTTTTGATAGCTGCATAAAAGTAGCAGTACAGTAAGAAGAGCATATGCTTTGGAGGCAGATAACTATGGCTTTGAATCCCTGAGCATGTTACTCAAATTCCTGTGTCCACTTCCACATACATAAAAAATATACATGATAGTACATATTTGCCACGGGTGTGGTAAGGGTTAAATGGACTAACATACATACAATACCTGTGCTGATGTTGGGTACGTATTAGGTGCTCAAAACGTTAATTTCCATTCCTCGGTAGTAATGTGTATTAAATGCCATTGGTTTTATATGAAAATGCCTCAAAGAATGCCTTCCTGAATTTTCAACCTGAAGGAAATGGGAGAACTCAAGTAAGTGCTCTTGTAAGAGTCAAAACATTCACCCCTTACCATCATTCAGAAGTGACAAATGTCATTAAATGATAAACTGATAGGTACATTTCCCTTTACAGAAATTATACTATCTAGAGGATTTCTAATAGCCTGAAGTCCAGTTGACACTCTCTGACTAATATTTAAAATAAATATTAGACAACAAAATTAATAGCTGGCATTCGAAGTGCTGTAACTTGTCACCAAATACCATAGCTCCCTAAACCATTAGCTGCCACCTCATGTAATTGGTAGAACAGTACTGTACTATGCCCAATATTGCTGAAATGTTCTGTAATACCCGCAGATAATTCTCTGGCCTATTTTTGGTGCTCCATTTAACTTTTTGCCAAATCTGAATTACTGGGGTTTGAACTATTCAAATGCTACCTCATGCTAGCTTTCAGATTGATCCTAATTGCATTAATTGATAGTAATTTCCCCATCCAAAAATTTGGGGGAGTAATTTAATCTTGGTAAGACTTCTGAAGCCACTAAGGTGCCACCACTTGAAGACTTAGTGCACTAAAAGTGACATAAAAAAATGCATGCTAAACTTTGAGTTTGAAAAAGAGGTTTAATTATATACCATATCTTTTGAGACAATAGTCCTCTGTGACTGTTGGCAAAAAAATATTCCTATGGATAGATACAAGATGTGAATAAACAGTAAAGTAGCTTTTATCAAGTATAGAGTTGTCCTAAGTACCCTATATAGCCCATTCACTTCTCTCGTTTCTCCAGTGTTTCCACTTACCCCTCACTAAACTCACTAAATCAATAAATCTGGAGGGTTTCTCTGGGTTAAACTGTCTATCAGGCATTGTCGGTGTCTGTGGGAAAGGATAGATATAATAGGAAAGATGTTCTTGCTGTTGTGTGACTTTCATTTTAATTCAAAACATGACTTCTACCTCCTAAATAACAGTACAATAACAAAGAGTTCTAGCAAAGTGAGTGCATAGTCGTTCTCAGAAGTGATCAGGAGATATTTATGTTGATACAACCTGTTCGTAGGCCAATTTGGCAATGCATACGTATCAATTTTTTTTAAGTATATGACTTTTGACCTAGCAATTCCATTGCTAAGAAATTGTTCTATGGATATATATGCACGTGTATGTAAAGATTTATGTGACATAATGTCCTTTGCAGCATTATTTGTAATGCAAACATAGAAATGTGTATAACCGGAAATTTGTATAACCAGTGGGGATAATGATCCATCTATGAGACAAAAATAAGAAGGCCGTGCTGTATGTACTGACATGAAAGATGTCTGAGATAAGGCTGAAGAAAGAATACATATCATTATTATATATGTGTGTATATGCATATATATTATCAATACTCACTGATATATGCATATGTATACATTTATGGAAGGATAAGCCCTAAATTTTTAGTGCTAAATTTTAGCAATATTATCTTAATAAAGTGAGACTAGAGGGACAGAGGGGGGTGGGAGATTTTATTCTTATTTTAGACTCTTTATTGTTAAATTGCTTACATAATTACTTTTATGATTCTAAAAATATCAAGACAAGTAAATACATTCATTTTCCCAGCTTTATTGAATTACAACTGACAAATAAAATGGATATGTTCTAATAGTAGAAAATAATAAAATTTCAAGAAACAGATGTCACTGACCAAGAAATACTATTATTAATTAATAAGGACTGAGATGTCCAGAGGACTTGCTACGCCCAACACTGAACACTTGACATGCAGGATCTGATTTAGTTTCTCATACCTATGATTTAATGATGAGGAACCAAAGCATTGCAGAGTTAATTTACCTGCCATGATCACCCAGCTAACTATTAATAAATGGCAGAACCTAAGCTCCTGACTCTAAAGTATATGCTGTTAAATACTAAGCTATGTTTCCGCTTTGTCCTATAATATTCTCCATGGTCCCAATTGTTTAGTCAACTGATGTTCCTGGACCATGACAATCATAATCATGTAATGGGGCTCAGAAAGTAGAAGGAAGAGGTATTCTATTTCTAGTATTGTTTTTGAGCACAAATAAAGGTTTAATTCTATAGTGTTTTCCATCTGAAACTATCAATTTTTAAATAAGGGGTTTTCGTGCCAGAGTATTGATATTTTCAGCAATTTGTAGTGATTGCTCAGCTTTCATAGGATTGATCGCTCTGCTACACGTACATGCTTATAACAGACTAATATAGCCAACTTAAGTAGTTGGGCAACAGTGGAACAGACTAAGTGTGAATAAGCGTGTGTTCACTCCTGTCTGATGCATAGCATGACCATTAGAGTTTCACGTAGATAAAGTGGGAAGGCAGCTTTTTTGCTTCTAACTGGCATTGTAACTGTGTTCTGGGATATTCCATTGGAAAGATAGCATCCTGGGCTTCCAGCTACTTTTCATTGCAGAGTGCCCTCTGCTGAAGAAGCAGGGAGACTCACTAAGAGTTTTGCAAGTGAATAGCACCATGTATCTTCTGTCATTGTTTTTATGTTCTGTTATTTCTATCTGCAGGGCATCCCAAAGGTTGCCATACATAGAAAAATAAACAAATTCGCTTTATATTTACTATTTTAATATCTACGTATCAGCATGTAGAGAAATATTTTGTAAACATTTTATAATGAATATTTTGTAAATAAAGGTACATTTAGCACAATCTCCCATTTTCCCATATTTATTGCACCCTTTGGGACACCTGTGTATTAAAGAGCAATTAAACTCATTACCTTTTCATGGCACATACTTACATTTGGCTTAAAAGTATGCCAGATATGACACTTGCCCCAAACAAACAACACCAAACATAACAGCTGTGAAATCATCTTATTATTATTTGTATTCTTGAAACAATGTTTAGACTGCCCTTTGTCAAAAATCAAAGCCCATGAATATCCTCACTTTCTGCTCTGTTCCACGAGGTGTATGGATACTTCTATCGTATATTATTTCCAGATTCTTTGAAAATTCCTTGATTGTCCCCATTTATCATCCTGACTCTGAAACCTATTATACTTTATAAATATTTCTAAGATTTCTTTTCTTTTCTTTTCTTTTTTTATTAAATCATAGCTGTGTACATTAATGCAATCGTGGGTTACAATGTGCTGGTTTTATATACCATTTGAAATATTTTCATCAAACTGGTTAACATAGCCTTCACAGTATTTTCTTAGTTATTGTGTTAAGACATTTGTATTCTATATTTAGTAAATTTCACACTTACCCTTGTACGATGCACTGTAGGTATTTCTAAGTTTTACCAGTATTTAGGAGTAAACCTCCTTTAATTTACAAGTGTGCAAAAATCCTTTATAGAGGAAATAGTATGTCGTGGTTTAGTTTATTCTGTTTCTAGTTTCTCACACTAAACTACTATAAATTTCCTTTAATCTTTTATATAACTGTAAATTACTCATGTAGAGGGTGAGTCTAAAATTTTTCTTAAAACTAAGCCGTATTTTAATCAATGTTTACCAAAACGTTGACAAGCTTTATTATTGTTGTTGGAAATTAAATAGAAACGGGGGCATTCTCCGTAGCTCTTCAACCTGGTTTAATGAGTGAACAAGGAAACATTCCCAAAGTAGATTTTTATTAATATGAAATTGCCTGGGGAAACATCTTTTATAAAGCTACACTGTGGCCATTGCCCTCTCACCCCACCCTTTCACCCCGGCCCTCTCACCCCGTGGCGGCGATGATGACGTCGGCGGAAGTACATGCTGTTAAATACTAAGCTCTGTGGCGGCAACATCGACATCGATGGCAACGCCCTGACTCCAAAGTAAATGCTGTTAAATAGTAAGCTATGCTTCCATTTTGTTCTATAATAGCCTCAGTGGTCTCAATTGTTTAGACAACTGATGTTCCTGAGGAGGCAGAGGCCACCATAGCCTGGGCAGAGGAGTTCGGGCCTGAGTGAGGCTTGTGGCCCCTAAGCCATTCCTGGTGTCATAGGCTGACCTGAACTTTGGTGAAAACCCCACCCCAAGTGGGGCATGGACGACTGGAAGCCCAGCCCCCTAAAGGAGCCCTTTGGGGCCCTGCAGAAACGAAGCTGGTATCTTACCTGGAAGTATAAACTGACAAACTCGCGGGCCCTGAGGAGATTCTGTAAGATAGGGGTCGTGCTTTTCTTGCTGGTGACTGTCATTGTCAACATTAAGTTGATCCTGGCCATTTGGCGAGCAATCAGCAAAGCCAATGAACACCCGGAGCCACAGCGAGGCTATAATGAGGCCCTAGGCCACCCAGAGACCCTGTGGCAAAGAGGCAATGATTCCCGGCGGGTCGTGTATTTGGACGTGTACTCCAGCCGCAGCAAAGTATATGTGGCAGTGAATGGTACCATGGTAATGGAGAATGAGGCCCAGAAGCAGGGTCGAGGCATCCATGTCATTGTCCTCAACCAGGCCACGGGTCAGGTGATGGCAAAGCGCGTGTTTGACACGTACTTACCTCATGAGGATGAGGGCATGGTGTCGTTCTTCAACATGGTGGCACTCGGACGAGTGCTCATCTGTACCGTCAAGGATGAGGGCTCCTACCACCTCAAGGCCATGGCCAAGGCTATGCTAAGAAGCCTGGGCAGCCAGGCTGGCCCTGCCCTGGGCTGGAGGGACACCTGGGTCTTCGTGGTACAAAAAGGAGGCCCTGTCCTTGGGGAGAAGAATTCTAAGTCACCTGCCGCCTCTTCCTGGGGGAGCCCAGTCCTGCTGAAGTTACAAGTGCTACTGACCTCGGCTGAAGATGCACAGTGCCACTGGGCAGACACAGAGCTGAACCGTCGGCGCGGGCGCTTCTGCAGCAAATTTGAGGGCTATGGGAGTGTGTGCAGGTGCAAGAACCCCACACCTATCGAGTTCAGTCCTGACCCACTCCCAGACAACAAGTTCCTCAATGTGCCTGTGGCTGTCATGGCAGGGAACCGACCCACTTACCTGTACAGGATGCTGCGCTCACTGCTGTCAGCCCAGGGGGTGTCTCCCCAGATGATAACAGTTTTCATCGATGGCTACTATGAGGAATCGATGGATGTGGTGGCGCTGTTCGGTCTGAGGAGCTTCCACCACACTCCCGTCAGCATCAAGAATGCCCGCGTATCTCAGCATTACAAGGCCAGCCTCACTGCCACATTCGACCTGTTTCCAGAGGCTAAGTTTGCTGTGGTTTTGGAAGAGGACCTGGACATTGCTGTGGATTTTTTCAGTTTCCTGAGCCAATCTATCCACCTGCTAGAAGAGGATGACAGCGTTTACTGCATTTCTGCCTGGAATGACCAGGGATATGAACACACAGCTGAGGACCCAGCACTACTATACCGTGTGGAGACCATGCCTGGGCTGGGCTGGGTGCTCAGGAGATCCTTATACAAGGAGGAGCTTGAGCCCAAGTGGCCCACACCGGACAAGTTCTGGGACTGGGACATGTGGATGCGGATGCCAGAACAGCGCAGGGGCCGAGAGTGCATCATCCCTGATGTTTCCCGATCCTACCATTTTGGTGTTGTCGGCCTCAACATGAACCGCTTCTTCCACGAGAACTACTTTAAGAAGCACAAGTTCAACAGAGTTCCAGGTGTCCAGCTCAGGAACGTGGACAGTCTGAAAAAAGAAGCTTATGAAGTGGAAATTCACAGGCTGCTCAGTGAGGCTGAGGTTCTGGACCACAGCAGGAACCCTTGCGAAGACTCTTTCCTGCCAGACACGGAGGGTCACACCTACGTGGCCTTTATCCAGATGGAGAAAGAAGACTTCACCACCTGGATCCAGCTTGCCAAGTGCCTCCATATCTGGGACCTGGATGTGCGTGGCAACCACCGGGGCCTGTGGAGATTGTTTCTGAAGAAAAACCACTTCCTGGTGGTAGGGGTCCCGGCCTCCCCCTACTCAGTGAAGAAGCCACCGTCAGTTACCCCAATTTTACTATAGGTACCCCCAAAGGAGGAGGGAGCCCCAGGAGCTGCACAACAGACATGAGACCTGCAAGACCCTGTAGGAGGATGGTCCCTACAGGGTCACTGCATCCTGTAGGATTTTGTAGATGCTGGTAGGGGTTGGGGCTGGTTTGTTTTTAGCATGAGATTTAATTACTAACTCCAAGGGTGGGGGGTTTCCCCTGCTCTAACATCCTATTCCTGAGTTGGAGGTCTGTTTATTTCCTCTCTTGTTAGAGAAGGGCAGGAGAGTGCCTGGGAATCACTGGGATCCATGGGCAGCTGATCCTGCCCTTTGTACACCCCCTTCTCCCAGGCCTGCCTCCGAATCTAACCTATTTATTGACTGTCCTGAGGGCCTGGATTTCCTTCTGGGCTGATGTGCTGCCCTGAGGGTAGAGCTGGCTCTTACTCAAGAAACTGCGGTGCCCAGCCTGGGGCCACATGCTGACACAGACTCACTCAGAGACCCTAGCCACTAGACCAGGCCTCCTCTCAGCCTCCTCTTCATCCATTTGTCCAGATTTCCAAAGCTGGATAAATTGGTTATTGATTAAAAAAGGAGAAAACTTCTGGGGAAAAAAAAAACTTATTGTGCTACACGCCATACCAAAACGAAAACACAAATAAAATCAAAACACATGTGTACAAGGTTTTTATTGATTAAAGATAATAGAACTTCAGCCACCATGAATTATACTTTTATATTTTATTCTTTACTTTATATTTTCCCTAGTACAGGATCGCTCTCAATTAAAACACTATCAAATGCTATCTTTTTAAATTTCACAGTGCGTCATATATTCCAGGTAAAAAATTGGAACCCTTTATCTGTTTTGCCTTATTTGATGATGGGGAATTTTATTTTGGAAAGTCCTGAAACATCTGGGAAATGGCGTTGCATAACTATAGGTATAACAATTCTTAAGATTCCTTTTCCTTGGGTATTGGGTAATTGTATTAAGTACTCAATATATAGTGCTTAGCCAGGAAATTAAAGGCTAGAAAGGGAGTAAAACATCATTTATGCTTGCTTTGTTTCTTAGTGTGGCCCTTCTTAAGTTTATTGAACATTTATAGCTGTTACATTTGGGTAAACACCTTTATGTTAATTTTTTTGTTTCCTTTCCTTTTTTTGTTATAGTGGTGGTTAGGTCTTAATGCTAATGTTGGAAATATGCTGCTTGGTATGATTTTCAAACTATTTAGTTTTTTGTTTTCTCTCCTCCATGAATATATTTGCTCTAGTTTACAAATTAAAAAAACAACAACATTTTTTTTGGAGGAAAATGTCAAAATATCTTCAAATATCTTCAAATATATATATTTTGTTACTTAGATGTATTTTCATGTTCATTTCTGTTTTATTATTAAGAGGTTTTCTTTTACTTTAAGAATTTGAAGTCTGTCAAAACAGTGCATTAAATGATTCCGAATCATTATGATCTAATGTTTTGTTTTCTTCTCCCTGAGATGGGCAGCCTGAAATACATGATCATTGTGTAATTTAAACATATTTATAACCTCCTCCATACATCCTGATTGAGAGTGATCTAAAGCCTCTAGACTTAATCTAAAGTTTGGCAGTGAAGATTTTGGTTAGTAAGTACGGGCCAGAGTTTTCTGAAAAGGTTGGTATTTTTAGTTGTTTGGAAGCATGGTATTTGGTTTTCCTATATATATATTTTAACTATGTGTGTACAGAACATTAAATTCTTCTTTCTACACTGGGAACATTGAAAATCTACGTGTTCCTTGTTGGTTTACAGTTTAACTGACAGAAAAGGAGCAAGTGAAGAGTCAGTTTATACAAGGTTTATTGATTTTCAATTCAAGTTGAAAACTTCTTTTAAGGTTATATAAATCATAATCAGGTTACCCACACGAGGCTGTGTGCATTATATCACTCTGGTTTAGGGGTTATTTTGAAGTACAGAGGTGTTTGTTGGATTTTGGCAAATGTAACGGGGTCAGCAACCAGGCCACCCATGCTCTTTACCTTTTCGCATTTGAGGAGTATTGCCCTAGAATCAGCTTTTACTGCTGGCGTCCCATGGCGGCTAATTCCTTTCCCTTGAATTGTCCTTATGCAGCAGATAGTATTGAATATATGCATATATTTTTATGATCAATGTCAAGATGAAGTCTGAATTAGTACAATAGAGAAATGTGTAATGGAAACATAGCTGTAAAGTGTTAAGAGTTGAGTTGTTAGATTAATTCATTGCCATCTGCCTTTATTTTGCTAATCTATTCCTGTGGATACCACACAAATATTGTAAGTTCTTTTTCAAAACTCTGTATGTGTGTCTCACACAAAATCTGAACAACAGCTACAACACGTTTTCCTATCCCCAGGTAAAAAATACAAAATGGGTTTTGCGTATGTCTATCGGCCTTCTTCATCTTTTTGTAGGTTGGATTTTATCCCTAGTTTTCTATAGATAGTGATAGGGTAAGTCATTGGGTTGCAAGGATTACATGAATTTTACTCTAGACTCCTAAGAAACAAATATACTGTTAATTTTTGTGTTGCTACCTTTTTTTCACTCATGCTCTCAATATTCAACTACACTGTTACACTGTAAGTGGGAAGTTTCTATAAATATTAGCTCTTTGGGAGAAAAAGGTTCTGGAGAAATTTAGTGAACACATGAATAATTGTCCTAAAATACATCTTTATTAGATATATAACATCCAAAATATATGAGGAATTCAAACAACTCTGTAGTAAAATAAATAAACAAATAAATCTAAACTTGATTTAAAAATGGGCAAAGGACCTGAACAAACATTTTTCTCAAAGGAAACGTGAATGGCCAACAGGTACATGAAAAGATGCTTAACACTGCTGACCACCAGGGAAATGCAAATCAAAACCATGCAAGTTATCACCTCATAGTTATTAGTATGGCTGTTAGCAAGGCAATGGAGAAAGAGATAAAAGGGAACCTTTTTGATGGGACTATAAATTAGTGCATCTATTATGGGAACCAGTATGGAGGTTTCTCGAAAAATTAAAAGTGGAAATACCTTACAAGCTAGCAATTGCATTTCTGGGTATATCTCCAAGAGGAAATGAAACTGATAGGTCAAAGAAATAGCTGCAGTCCCATGGTCACTGCATCATTATTCATGATAGCCGAGAAATAGAAACAACCTAAGTGTCTATTGACAGATGATTGGATAAAGGAAATGTGGTATATATACACAATGGAATATTATTCAGCTTTAAAATAGAAGGACATCGTGCCAGTTGCAACAACACACATGAACCTTGAGGACATAATGCTAAGTGAAATAACCCAGACACAGAAATACAAATACTGCGTGATGTCACTTATGTGTGGAGTTTTTAAAAAAGTAAACCTCATATTAACAGATGGGAATGGTGGGTCCCAGGGGCTGGGGGGCGTGGGAGTAAAGGGAAGAGGTTGGTCAAAGGGTACAAATTTAAGCTATGAGATAAATAAGTATTGGAGACCTAATGAATATCATAATGACTATAGTTAATGTATTATATACTTGAAATTTTGTAAAGGGAGAAATCTCAAGTGTTCTTACAAAAAAAAAAAACGGTAACTATGTGAGGTGATGGATGTGTCAATTAACTTCATTGCAGTAATAATTTTATAATGTGTACATATATCAGAACATCACATTATATGCCATAAATTATGTAATTTTTATTTGCCAAACATACCTTAGTAAAACTATAAAGCTCCACATCCTTCTGTAGAATAAGTTGATCAATTCTATACCATTAACAAAAGTGGCGGAATACAAGTTTTTCCCCCCAAGTAAGGAGCCATTTATTTTTACATAAGACAAGGGAATTAATTCTGAAAGAGTTTATATATTTACCCCAAATACATGATGGAATGAAGTTTTGTTGATTTTGGAAAAGGAGAGTGATGAGTGAGCTTTTATTCATTTATATGTTAAAACATTTTAACGTTATAATAACAAGAGCAGAATGGGAAATAGCATTTAAAAATTAAGTCTGTTTGTCATTTATAAGAGTTTATTGTTATTAATCCTAGAGTATATCTAAGAATTCTTTAATACTGCAATAACTAAACATAGTTTAATAATAGGCAGTTATCTAATTACTTTTGTTAGGACTTTTGCTTGTATATTTCATTTATTTTTGCATTTTCATGTTGATGTTTGATTAATTACTTTCTAAATCTGGTATATTTAAATTTTTTTTCTCCTAAAGGTGACACACTTAGGTGACTCTGTGTTTGTGCATCTGTGTGTGTGTGAGAGGGAGAGATGGGGGATTTCGATCAGAAATAGTACCAAAAGCGAAGTCCTCTTTTACATTGGCTTTCAGTATCCTTAAATATCTAACCAATACCCTTAGGAAAATATCATGATCATGTTATATGTAATTTCTTCATGAGTAAAAACCCTAGCTCCTGGAATTCAAGTCCTTTGCTACTTAGTAACAGTTGCAAACCAATGCCAGTGGGAGTGGGGTGTGGGGGTGCTCTCAGGGACATTGGAAAACAAAGGCTGAAGCTTGCCCTGCATTGGTATGCAACTCGTTTTAATCTACTCTCAATCCTGTCTGCCATAGCCTAGCATTCTAGGACCAACTGATTTTGTCATATTAACATCATTTAGCTTGTATAGATAGCTAGATTTAGCTTTAAAGATCCTGGTTTACAGTGCTCCTACTGGACCAGATAACTCAGCCTTCTTGTTTTCTTCTTTGAAAGTTAGACCCAACTAATACTTGCTTCTTGACCCACATGAAAGTTGTTTAAGAGTGGGCGCTTTGTGTCTGGACAATAACAAGAATTCTTACAATAAAATCTGCTGTCTAAATACCAAATTTTACATTATCGATTGCTTACTAGAGTGTACTTTTTGTATGTCCTGTCCAACCTAATTTTCTCACTAAAAACTTTGCCATCTCTCCTGCTGAGACTTCCTTTTCACTCCTTTGTGTTGGCTTCTCTCCTCCGTCTGCCCATGCTGTGATAAAATCACTATGGTTAGAGCTAAAGTCAAACCTTTTAGAAACCTAATTAAGTATTTTTGTTTCCGATACCGATGATAAAATATCACTGACCAGAAAACTAAAGAGCACCAGAGGGAAAAAACCATCAATAACTCCCCAAAATGTAAGGACAGACATCAGTAGAGAGAAAAACAGCTCCTTGAATCATGCCACCATGCTGGGGCACTTTCATGAGGCTTATGTATAAAGTGGTACTTTTATAGCTGCTGGTCAGGACTGTGATTGGAATAACTGTTGGGGCTCGTATTGCTGTTATTGTTGGCATTTCAAATTTGAGAATCACTTTTATCTCTTTACCATAAACAGCTGCCATAGCAAAAATGGATTTATTCATAGATTCCATAGGCCAAGAAGACCTAAAGCTGAAAGCAGGGCAGCTTTAGCTTCATAGGCTATAAGTCCTGAGCGTTTCAGAAAGAGAGGTTTTTCCAGAAGTTTAGATGGTTTGGGTGAAGTATGAAGTCCTTGAACTGTTTGTTGGCACTATAATTTTTCAGGACGCTGGAAAATCACCAAGAAAATGACTAAGAAGAGTTTTAATGCATTGCCATAGTTGTTAAAGTTCAAGTGGTAAACAAATAAAGGATGGAAATGTCATTCTGGTTTCTAAATATACCGTAATTTCTTTGAGATTCCTCTTATCAGGAAACTTCCGCCCTTAGGATTCTTTGACATCTAATTTGTTGAACTGTTTATAAAACACAGAAATGTGAAGATTCATTAGACGTTGTTTACAAAATATTCACGGACCAAACTAGAAAAAAAATCCACTTTGAAATCCTAACTGTTGAATATAGTCTGACTGTGGTATGTTCTTAGGGGGATTGCCTGATATTTCTATGCCTAGGAAAAATTTGACCTGGGACCACTTTTGACTTTGTTTGGAAGGTTACATGACTTTCCAGCAAATAATAATTCTCTTCATCTCTATCTCCATGGGAAAATTCTGTACTACCCAATTCCATTGATGTTGGGCTTGGTCATATGGCTTGCTTTGACCAATGCGATGCTGGTGAATGTGGGGTGAGGAGAGGCTTGACATATGCCTGTGTAGTTTGCTTTTTCCTCTTGTGTTGTGCCTGTGACATGAAGTATACATACTGTTTTGTGTAAGGATAAACATGTTCCTGCACAAAACAGATGTGAACCCAAGCTGCAGCTCAGAATTAAGTCTGATCCCACTCTAGATCAGTTGAATTCCAGCCCACGTGAGCTAGCTCCAGCACACCTGTGAATCAAAGCTCCAGAAATAAAAGTTTTGGAAGAAAGTTTGCAGTAGGAGATAGTTGAGGGTGGGGAGATGGTGAGGTGTAAAACTAAAGAGGGTTAAGTTATGTAAAGGGTCTCCTTGTGGGGGTGGTTATCAAGGGTGTCAGTGATAAGAGGCTTGGTTAGATCAGTCATCCTTAAAGTACCAGGCAGTCTCAGCCTAAAACTTGAGTCTTCTCACAGAATTGCTTATAAAATATTAGTGAAATTTCTTTCTTTTTTAATTTATTTTTTATTTTTATTTTTTTGTTGTTGCAGTTTGGCTGGGGCCGGGTTTAAACCCGCCACCTTCGGTATATGGAGCTGGAGCCCTACTCACTGAGCCATAGGCACCACCCTGAAATTTCATTTTGGGTTCGCTCAAGAAAGTTTTGCCTAGGTTAAGGAGGAAATTAACTTTTTAATGTAATGAACAACAACGTGAAGGCTTCCAAGAAGTAAGGGATGAGTTTATTGAACATCTAGTATTGCTATGGACAAATGTTGCAAGCTGTGGGAACTGTTGAGGGCTGAAATTGAACCCAGAGCTGCAGCCTTGGTCCAGTGGGGCATATCTATCCAAGAAGATACCGTTTTCGGATTCACAAAAAGACATCATATATGGGAGCTACAGCCCTGAGTATAGCCTCCTTTCCAAGAATATGCATCTACAGAAAGTGATGACAAGAGCGATTTAGTATTGATAGAAATTTGGGCATTGAGGCAGGTTAGTGAATAAGACGTCTTTTAGTCAGAGTGTCTTGTAATAGCTTCTTAAATAATGTAGAATATTTATTCAGATGGTTGCCCCTGCTTACTGTCGTCTTTGGGCTCAGTAAAGCTAACCAGCTCCAAGCACAGATTGAATCTTCTTTTTTGTTTACTCACACAAATGAGTAATTACTAATTTTTTCCAAAAATAGAACAAAATGTAATCATAAAGGTTCTTCCTAAATTCTTGTAAGGTAGAAATCTAACAATCAGGGTGATGTGATCGGTATATCTGAGATCCATTCATTGCAATGTGGAAACCCAGATGTGTAGGGTCCTGCTTGTTGACATTTTAGAATTGAATGGTTTTCTCTTGTGGTAAAACTGCTGACATCTCCTTGATTGATCTTTGCTGAGAGAGTTTAATCCATGTTGCCTGGCTATACGCTTGACCCTTCGGATGTGCCAAATTAAATTTGATGTTGTCTTGGGTGGATTATTGAGTGTTGTTTTCCTATTTGCTTTGAGATGTTTTGATTCTGTAGCAATAAAATGAAACTCAGTTACTGCCCTTGTGGCATCTACACTCTAGGACGTTAAAAGTGTGTGATGATAATTATGGATTTTTGAAGTGTACTTCAGTCTTTAAATAAAAGACTTTGTTCACTACATTTGGTTTTAGGTTAAGTTACAGGAAAGCCTTCTGTCTTCTCACGAAATACATGACAATGCTTGTTTTCCTAAATAACAGGTGTCTTCCATGAGAAAAACCTGGAATGTGTGTACTGTCAGTGAATTAAATGGTAAACTATCCTTTATAGTGGAACAGTTAAGTTCTCTTTTTATTGGTTTTTGAAGACAACAAATTGCCTGGTTATTAACTAAGTTTAATATCTTGGGTTGGAGAGCCAGAAAACATATTTTCTGCTCATGCAAATAGGAGAAATGTTAGTGTTAAATATTCAATATCCAAAATTATCTATTATGGACTAGTACCAGTATAAACCAAAAGCTTCATAGATGAATTTGGCAGGATGTATTTATAATAGTTTTTATAAATATAGTTAGCATTTCTAATGAGAAATTCTGCTATGATGGAAACGCCCAAAGTAGGTGGCTACTCTTAGATATTTACATAATGCTGCCAGTGATGGTTGTAGATTTAAAAGTAGTATGCCTAGCATGATATAAAATTATAAAGATGATCACCTCAAAGTAGTTGCAGATATAAATCACAGTAACGCCTTTGATCAATAGTACCAGTGATGGTAAGATTCCTGGTGGTAGGTTTAGAAGGGTAGGACATGGGTGGATTGGGTAGAAGATTGGAAGGCACAGTGAAAACCTGTGGCCCTGAAGCTCAGTTACTTATGTTTCCTTGCTTGAAGAATGTATCTCTCCCATTAGGAACAGGTAACATTTTTTGATCAATTATATAGCTTCTAAGGGTATACATATGGAAGAGGAAAGAAATACCTTCAAACCAGCACAGTCATCAAATCTACCCTTGTGATGTGCGGAATGGCTTCTTATGGCCACCAAATGCTCTCAAATCCAGCTGGCTGCTTTAGGGACTAACCACATTAGCTATGTAGACTAGACTTCATGTATGTGGCTATGTATGCTTTGGGTATGAACAAAAGACTTGTTCCACCACTCACACACAAACGCTTCTTTTTCCAGGCTCTTCAGGGTTTCAAATATAATACACATTCTCTCTCTCGCTTTCTCTCTCTCTCTTTTTTTTTTGTAGTGATAGAGGCTCACTTTATCACCCTCGGTAGAGTGCCGTGGCATCACACACTGTTCACAGCAACCTACAAATCCTAGGCCCACGTGATTCTCCTGCCTCAGTCTCCCAAGTAGCTGGGACTACAGGTGCCTGCCACAATGCCCGGCTATTTTTTTGTTGCAGTTTGGCTAGGGCAGGGTTTGAACCCACCACCCTCAGTATATGGGGCCAGTGCCCTACCCACTGAGCCACAGGCACTGCCCAATACACATTCTCTTTCCTTGAATGTGTCACTTTCCAATGAGCCTGTTTTTATATATTTCTTGTTGACAACACTTGGCTTGTTTGTGAAATGGCATTATCTAAACTCAGAAAACACCTCCATGTCCATCCCAAGTTCATTCCCCACCCTAACACAAACCTGATCAACTCTAAGAAGCTCTGAGAAATAAAAAGTGTGGTTTAGTTTCCTTAAAAGAAATTGGAAAAACCAAACCATACTTGTACCTAGATTCCCAAGGTAGCTGTCATTTGTTATATAGCTTATGAATTAAAAATTTTTAAAAAAGAACAAACCTTTTTACTCCACAAAATCTTTACTGGAATCTCCTTAATTTTCAGTCTCCACTACTGTTTTGACAGGGTGAAATAACCCCAAGAAACCTAGTGAGAGGGTAAAATATGGATTTTTATGTATATAATAAATCTTGTATTGTGTAGCTTGATGAGTGTTTTTCATTTCTAAGAAGGCAATTTCCTGTTTGTTGGGGGAAAGGGGACTTTAGTGGCAGTAAATAATTGAATGTAATAAACCCCCATCAGCTCCTGATAGTTCATCTTTTGATCACTTTTTAACCTGTTGACGGGGAGGATATTTTCAACTCAAATCTTCTGTTTCTGCCTAACTGAAAACAAGTAAATATACTAACTCCTAGAAAATATGGAAAAGTAGGCATTTTTATTTCTATTTTAGTGTTCTGGATATATGCAGTGTAGTCTTTTTTTTCCCCTTCTAACCACATCTGTCCTAACAGCATTACATTTTAAAGTATAATATCCCCTTTCAATCACTGTGACTGCTAACTTTATCATCTGTAAAAGCTTCCCCAGAGGTTGGTCTCTTCAGCAGCAGAGATTTTTCATAACTAGTCTATCAAGATTATTTTTTTTTTATCAAAGATTTATCTAAAAACAGAGGTTTTTGCATGTTTTTCCTTTTACACTTTCTAAGCAGTATGGATTTTGCCTCAGCATATTCCTTTCTTGCCCTTGAGTATTCTGTAGAGGTCAGCCAGTGAAAGTACAGAGTACCCAGGAGGGTTCCAAGGCCTCAGAGTCGGTGTGAGCCACTTTTGCTATTTACATTGTAAAATGATGTGATTAAAAGCCAGGTCTAGAGAAAAATGCTTTCCTGATTGTGTTGCAGTTCTGCCATTACCTTGCAGAGAAAGAGCACAGCTGGGGTGAGCTTTGATGCCTCGAGGCTCTGATTTCTTGATAGATTAGAAAAAAATCTATGTAGCAGGATTTGTTGATAAATTTACTTTTCTCCTTGTATAAGTAGCACAATGGACAGGTGGTTTTCTCAAGGAGAGCAGCACTGAAAGAAATGACTCAAAGGGCATGTTGTAGAGTGAGTGGGATAATCCTAAGTCAAGGCAAGTGTTTTTGATGTTGCTATGGTTCCCCTTTAGAAATATTTAATGCCTATGGTTCCCCTTTGGAAATATTTAATGTTCACTGTGGATAATGAATGAATTAGATTTGAGAGTTATCACTTCCATCCCTCTGGGTAGGAACACTCTCTACAGCTATGACACAGCAATAAAATGAGATTTAAAATGTCTCACATACATTACGTATGCAACCTTTGTATATTTTGTGGTTTGCTTTACTTTCATGCCCTTCCCCAATAAGTTAGAGACTCTTTTGAGAATAGCAACCAAATTCTGTCCTGTTCTCTCTACCACGTGGATTAATGCTTTGCACCTGCTAGAAATTCAATAAAGATGTTTAAAAGAGTATATAAAATGAGAATGCCTTTACAATATTAGGAAATTAGACAGGGGATAAACTTTTATATTTATTCATAGCTGCATTTGTTGAGGGACTGAAAGTGTCACGTTAGTTCATTAAATGTAGATCTTTGTCGTCTTCGTGGTCCTGTCCTTTTATTTCCCTCTTTCTCTATTTTTGCTCCTGGAGAGCTCATCATCTTTCAAAACCATCTTCGTGTTGATGATTTTCTAACTTAGAATTTAAGTCCTGCCTTCTGTCCTTATTTCTACTCTCATTTCTTACTACTGCCTCAAACTCAATCATGTCCAGAATTCTCACCAGAATGAGCTTTCTCCTCTTAAATTTTGTGTTGGCCAGTAATTTTACCATTTATCTGCCCATGAATACTTTATTTTGATTCTCATTCCTGCGTCTCTGACTTAATTTCACTATATTTTGTTCAGTTATTATCATCTCTTGGATTAATTTCTTTTCTATTCTTGCTGTCCACTACTCAGTCTAGGCATGGTCCCAAGCCATGCATACTTTACAGCATCCGAGTCTTTTCTGACTCTATTCACTTTCCTCTCTAGATCGGGAGTTGTTAAACTTTTCTTTTGTTAAGGGCTAAATATTAAATTTGGTGGGCTGTGCACGTCATAAGGTTTCTATTGCAATGACTTTATTCTATTCAAAAATAGTCGCTTCTCCCAGTCCTTGAGACTTACATGGAATACCACTACTAATTAGTGGGTCCCTGAGCTTTAGGATTTGCAGAGTGAAATCGTAAGGATTTCTTAGGTGTCTTTTGAACATGCATGCTGCCTTGGCACCTGATTGTGTACCTTTTGAAAAATATTTCCCTGTATACATCGCTTCTTTAAAATTTCTTAATTTCTCAAAGATTCTGATCCCAGCTTCTTCTCAGGACCTTATATATTCCACCATATTTCTCTTTCCATAATATCTTACATTAGGCATCTGTAGTTCTGGAGTCCTTCTGCAATTTGCATCTGCCGTGACAACTACCATTGTTTTTCATGTCTTTCACCACCACCTTGGGATCCAAACTATTCCACCATTCCCTGTCTGAGCTCTGAGTCAAGCAAAATGGAAACCAGCTACTTGGGCATCCTATGGACAGATGAACATTGCAAATATCTTATTTTCCTGGTTCAAGGGAGAAAACCAAGAACTGGGTTACTTTCTTTGGAATACATGTTATTGGGGGAGAAAATGGGGCAAAGGCAAATAAAAATGTCACAAAACTTCCTACCATTTTGAATGAGACTTTTTTCTTATTTAGGTGTTTTCTTGTTGCTGTAGATCTTTGACTAGTTTCCAGAACTCTATAAAGTTATTTCAGTCAATCTATAGTTATTTTTAAAATGTTTCCATGGAGGAATAAAGTTCTGGAGACTTCTAGTCTGTTGTCTTGCTGTCACTCTCAGAATACTAGTTTTAAAGTAGAGCAAAACAAATATGAGTAATCTTTGAAAAGTTTGCCCTTTATCTCAAAGACTCAAAGATCTTTGATTAGTGATGTTGAGAATTTACCTGTTGGCCATTTGTATGTCTTCTTTTCAAAAATATCTATTCAATCCCTTTGCCTATTTTTAAATCAATATATTTATGTTGTTGCTAATGAGTTTTTAAGTTTCCAATATATTTTGGATATTAACCTCTTGTCAGATGTATGGTTTGTAAATGTTTCCTCCCATTCCGTAAATTGTTTCTTCATTCTGTTGGTTGTTTCATTTGCTATGTGGAGGGTTTTTTTTTTTTTAGTTTCATGTAATCCCATTCATATATTTTCTTTTCTTGCCTGTGCTTTTCAGGTCATATAAAAAAAATAATTGCCCAAACCAATGTCTAGAGACTTCCCCTTATGTTTTCTTCTACTAGTTTTACAGTTTCAGGTCTCTAATCCATTTTGAGTTCATTTTTGTATATCGTGTGAGATGAGGGTCTAATTTCATTCTTCTGTACATGGATATCCAAGTTTCCCAGCACCATTTATTGGTGAAACTATCCTTTCTTCATAGTGTGTTTTTCATATCTTTGTCAAAAATCAGTTGACTGTAAGTGCATGGATTTATTTCTGGGCTCTCTATTCTTATAGCAAACATTCCATCTGCATTGAGTAGAGATTGTTGGGTACTCTGAGTAGATGTTTATGGCCAATTCAGTGCTGTTAGGCAGTTCAAGTAGGGGCTCAACTGAAATGGCTAAATCCAATCACTTGTAGATAATCAAAATGTAAGCTAATTATATTCTGGAATGGTGGGAAACTGCTTTGTAGAAAATGAGTGCCTTTAGTCTTGAGTGACATACTTGTAGTTTATAAAATCTTCCATTTTTCTAATATAGGCCGATTTATTAAATTTGCTTTCTGCCAGGTGATAACATGCTGAGAATTTTGCCAAGGAATTCTCTGTAGATAAAATTAAAAAGGGGAAAAGAAGATATTTCTTTCTTTCATGATACCCACTTATGTTTATGAATATAGAGATCACTGAGCCCTGGAGAAATGCAATGTCTCATGTTTATTCCCTAAGCAAACTTATTTTTTAATCCATTAGAAGAAATTTATTTATAGTTTCAATGCTCTTCACTCCTCTCACCACCCTAGTTTCTTTTCCTGATCTTTTTTTTCATATAATGAGATTGCCACTCACTTAGATGTTAACCTAGATGCCTGGAATTGATTTTTGTCTGCTCTTTTCCCCTCCTCTATCCCTATATCAAAGTAGCCACTAAGTCCTGTTATTTGTGTCTCCTCAGAATTTCTTGATTTTATTTTTCCTCTCAAGTCTTGTAGAAGCTATCAGAATTTCAAACACCCTTCGTCTTTCATGTGAACTCATTCCTTCTTAATTGAGTTTTTAAATTCTACTCTTATCTCTCCCATCAAATCTGCCCTTGCTCTGTCATCAGAGTCATCTTTCTCAAATGTAACTCTGTTCTATCAGTCTCCTGTTTAAAAGCCTATATTTGCTCCCCATTCAGAGACTTCAGGATGAAGTTCAAGTTTCCCTATGAGGCAGCCTAATGATGGCCACATAGTCTTTGATACTTCTCCCATTGAGAAATGGAGTCTGTGTTCACTCCCATTAAATGTGGATGACTCTGACTATTTTAACAAAAGAGAATTCGACTGAAGTAAAGCTGCTCCAGTTTGGGGGATTAGAAGTTGAGACTGGCTATTTGTATTTTCATGGACTAACTTACGCTTGGGATACTCCCTCTTGGTACCTAACTGCCATGCTATGAGCAATCCACTCAACGTGGAGGGGCTACATGTATGTCCACCAGTTGACATTTCCAGCTGCATTCTTAACATCAGTTGCCAAGATGTTATTGAGTAATCTTGAACCTCTAGCACAATTGATTGAGCATTCAGATGGATTTCAGCTCCAGCTAACATTTGACTACAACATCATAGACCTCAAAATACAACCACAGAGATGAGCCCTGTCAACCTACAGAAACAGGACAGATAGTAATGAACTGTTGTTTTAAGCTACCGAGTTTTGAATTGGTTTGTTATGTCGTAATAAATAACTAAAAAAACTGGACTTAAACTGTGCCATGTGATTCTTTTTAGACTTGCTCTTTAAACTGCACCCCATAATTATTCCACAAACATACTATATTTCAGCCAATCTCTAAATACTTGGGGAATTCTTTTGTGACTCAATATGTTTGCGTGTGCCTTGCCTTTTCCTGGAATACACTTCTACTTCTTGTCCACCTGGAAAATTTTTATTCCTTTTATGACTCAGCTGGTGTTACCTATTCTGTGAGAACATTTTTGTCTTCCTCTGAGTAGAATTAGTTTCTCCTTTTGCTGAGCTATCATTATAACCTGCCTTACAGATCTTATTATATACTCTATCATGTTGTTTTGTGATTTTTATTCCTCGCTTTCGTTTGGAGAGGTGTGATCATGTCTCATTTAACACTGTGTTCCTAGAACTTGGCAGAGCTCTGGCATAGAGTGGATAGTACATTTGTTTGTGTCTCTGTGTACCTGTGTATGTATATGTGTGAGAAGGGGTAAAGCATATTTGTGTGCCTGGGGCAGGGAAAATATGTCTAATACATTAGGCTATCTTAGGTTTTTCCTTTCTTCTTTTTTAGGTAAAATATAATTCAATGATCTGATGTGTGATGCCAGAAGCCTCTCAGAGTTAAAATAATTAGTAGGCCTTCAAATTAAATTTCAGAGAAGGTAAATAAATTCCATAATTTTTCTTTTTTTGAGACAGAGCCTCAAGCTGTCATCCTAGGTAGAGTGCCAGTACTGTGGTGTCACAGCTCACAGCAACCTTCAACTCCTGGGTTTAAGTGATTCTTTTTTTTTTTTCTTTTGAGACAAAGCCTCAAGCTGTCACTCTGGGTAGAGTGCCGTGGCATCACAGCTCATAGCAACCTCCAACTCCTGGGCTCAAGCGATTCTCCTGCCTCTGCCTCCTAAGTAGCTGGGACTACAGGTGCCCGCCACTACACCCGGCTAATTTTTTTTTTTTTTTTTTTTTGGTTGCAGCCGTCGTCGTTTGGTGGGCTGGGCTGGATTTGAACCCGCCAGCTCAAGTGCATGTGGCTGGCACCTTAGCCACTTGAGCCACAGGCGCTCAGCCGTGATTCTCTTGCCTCAGCCTCTTGAGTAGCTGGGACTACAGGTGCCTGCCACAATGCCTGGCTATTTTTTGGTTGTAATTGTCATTATTCTTTGCAGGCCTGGGCTGGATTCGAACCCGCCAGCTCTGGTGTATGTGGATGGTGCCTTAGCCACTTGAGCTACAGGCGCTGAGCTGGGCATTCCGTAAATTTAAGAGACTTGTTTTGAACTAGGGATACCAAAATTCAGTGACATAAACATATACATGTATATATTAGATATACTATACAATCAAATCAGTGATCTATTGGTCTAATGATTCCTTTTATGAAACCTATCCTTGGGCTGGGTGCAGTGGCTCACGCCTGTAATCCTAGCACTTTGGGAAGCCGAAGTGGGTGGATTGCTTGAGCAAGGAGTTCAAGTCCAGTCTAAGCAAGAGTGAGACCCTGCCCCTAAAAAAAAAAAATGGCCAGGCATTGTGGTGGGCAGCTGTAGTCCCAGCTACTCAAGAGGCTGAGGTGAGAGGATCCCCTGTGTTCAGGAGTTTGAGGTTGTTGAGAGCCACAGCACTCTACCCAGGGGGAAAAAATGAGACTCTCTCTCAAACAAACAAACAAACAAACAAAAGAAAATCTATCCTAGCTATGATAAAATAGGCAAAGCTGAAGTAACAACCACCAAAAATATTCAGGTACATTCAGTGGCTATTACTCACATAAAGTCTGCTTTATTTCCAGAGATTCTCCAGGAAAACTTTTTTCCAACTAGGAAGTGACTCAGGAATCCAGCAGGTACGATCTTCTGATTTCACCTTCACCACATGGCCTCTCCATTTGCTGAGGACGGGTGCAAGCAAGGAAGGATAATGTAAGAGTTTCTCACTGCCTCAGTGTTAAAATGAAATATGTCTCTCTATTTTCTTCCACTTACAGTCCACATTTGCCAGAATTGATCACATGGACCTGCCTAACTACACAGAAAGGAACCAAATCGGTGAATGCTAATAATCTTTCCTCTTGTTTTTCACCCCTGTAGCTTACTCTGAGGTTTACATTGTAATTGGTATTCTTTTTTTTTTGCTGTTTTTGACCAGGGCTGGATTTGAACCCACCACCTCCGGCATATGGGGCTGGCGCCCTACTCCTTTGAGCCACAGGCGCCACCCTGTAATTGGTTTTTTATATTAGTTTTGTAATAACTTTAACTATATGCAATAAAATTTGATTGCAATTCCAGACAGATTAGAGTACTTCAAAGATTCCCCAACCAAAATTCTATGGTATGCAGGAAATACCTTAATAGAAATGGAAGTGACAAATGAAATTTCTATACTGTAGAAGAGATAAGTGATCAGTAAGATCAGCCTAAAAATTGATAATACTTGTATGTGACATGTTCTCTGCAGAGCCCTCAGTATGAGTTATTTTCTGTTATTGATTTTGTGATATGTGACCTTGCTCTAAGGTAGAGTATGGTGTTCTCATCAACATTTGTCTTTTATATCAAACAATGTCCAAATTCACTGTGTCTTCAGTTTTTTTCTGTATTTCCACTTTTAAATATGCAGTATGCCCTTCCCCGCCAGTATCTCTGTTATGTGTTAGATAACTTGTGAAATCTGAGCACAAGAAAAAATGTTATTCAAGGTTTAGTCTTGACTATCTCCGTAGTTTGGGCTTGCATCAAGTTTCCTGAATGCCATATTTGCATTTTCTCTAGTAATTACAGGAAAGAGGGTCAAGAAGAGGAAGTAATAAGTACAGAAACATCTGGGTCCTATTGTGTAGCTAACATTCAGTGCCATCATTAATCTTTAAGATCCTTGCCCCTATTTACTAATAAACAGTGAGTTCATCCAGAGTATCACAGCAATCAAAGTTAAGTGGTGAAGTTAATTGGAATCCAGCAGCCTCCTGTATCCTGTCTATATTCCTCTGTGTTAAGCATAGAAGTGATCAATGATCCTGGTTGTGTTTTTGACTAAGAAGGGGAGATTGAAAAAAAGTGGTTAAAAAGAAGATGGTGTTTGGATTTTGGAGTTCTTTTTTTATTTTGTTTTGTTTAGATTTGGGACTGAAACTATGTAGCTTGAGGGGAAGAAGAATCAGGGATTCTCTGGTGTTGAGGTTTCCTTTTTGTGGCCCTACGAAGTTGGGGGCACAATATGTAGCAGCTTTTTACTCAGCAGGGACAGCAGGGGGGAGAAATGTAGGTAACATGAAGGGGGGAAGTCTAATAGTCTCCCCACTTTTTCCTCCATTCATGTATATGTGATTTAACTTTTGGACTTCACTGGCTTGAATCATTTCTTAAGGCAGCTGTGTACTGCTCAGTTAGGGTTTCTGCGAGTGCATATTCCACACAGGGGAAGAATAAAACGTGGGATCTCTGACAAGATGGTCAATATAATGTTCTGAACTACCTGTTCCTGTTACCTACCTTTAGGAGGCCAGAGAATGCAGGGTAGAGTAAGGGACAGGAGAGAGCTTCATGGACAGAGGAATTTAGAGATATGAAGAGAATTCCTTTCCAGTCTTCAACTGACTACTGATTGATGTGTGCTTGTGAGGGAATAGAGCAGTAGTTCTCAACCTTTTTTTATCTCATGGCACACTTCAACCTATAGTTAAACTTCCGGGACACATTTGAATCATGTTGATCAAAAAAAAAAAGAATATAGTTACTATGTTTCGAACTTCTCTCAAAAGTAATTAATGATACTTTAATTTTTTGAGGCACACCTAAGATCCTCTCACAGCACACCAGTGTGCTGCAGCTCACAGGTTGAAAATCACTGGGCTAGAGACTATATAAGAAGTTATTCCAAAGGATTAGAGAGAATAATCTCCAGTGTTCACTCAGGGCCAGGAATAATTACTGCTCCCACCAGCCAGAGTGAAAAACCTCATAATTCATGAGATGTTGGGTAGAATACTCAGAAATAGAGAAAAAATTTCCCTAGATTAAATGATGTCCTAGTCTCAACAAAGAAAGCTTGAAAGTAAGTCTGATATAGAAAACAGAAAACAGTAGAGAACTAGAAAAAGACGAACAATGAAATAAGAAAGTACAAAGAAGATAAAAATAAGGATCAGAGAGAGTAGAAATCAATGACAAAAAAATAAGTAAATGAAATCAGTGGTACAAAAAGCTAGTGTTTAAAGAAGATTAATAAAATTGATGAATTTATAGCCAGACTCATGAGGAAAAAAAAAAATAAGAATAAACACAAATTGCCAGTATCAGGAGTTAGAGGTGACATCACTATAAGTTCTACTATGGATGTGAAAAGGTAATGAGGGGATGTTATGGAAAACTTTGTTCCAATAAATTTGATTATCGAGACTCTACTGATATTAAAAATGTCAGGACTCTACTCTCCTTGTATTCACTCATTATTTTGTAAAGACTCTGATCCCTAAATATCTCTAAAACTTGTTGACTTCTTTCCATCCTTCAGCATCATATTCTGGCTTAGGCTAATATCTTAGCTCCTTGTTAATGAAACTCTTAGCTGAACCCATGGACTCTCCCTGCTTCTCATATTTTTAAAATCTGGAAACCTTATTTTAACATTCTTATTTATGTTCAAGTGATTTTTTTATTATACTAGAGAGAAGTTCAAACTTATTAATCCGATTAAACTCTTCTAGCTGCTTTTCTCATAACTCTCCCTTCCCATTCTACACTCTGGTGGTAAGCTGTGCTTTCTGTTGCCTCTGCACACATGCATTTCCCCTTTGCCTGTAAACTCTTTCCTTCTTCATATTCATTTAGCTAACTTTTGCCCTCTATTAGTTCTCAGCTAAAAAATAGATTCTTTCAGAAAGTTTTTCTTGGCCACTCTTATCTAAGCATTCCATATGTGCTGTCAAAGCTCTCTATATGTTCCCATCCCAACACTTAACACACTATATTATCGTCTGTTCACTTCTCAGAAAGTTCATCAACATGAAGAAATACTTATTTTGTTCCTATGTTGACTTTCCCATACAACAGAGGCACATGTAGTCAATAACTAATTGTTAGAGTGATGATGTAAATTTTACTCTATTTAAACCTTCAATCCAATGGCCCTCTAAATTTTCAACACAGGTTATTTTATGCAGGATTTAATTAATAATTTTTTGATTCTAACTTCTGATGGTCTACTGATACATGATCCATATTGAAACATGATTTTCTTCCTCTTAAATTTTCTTGATTTTATATGTATTAACCTTATCAATCCATTATTCAAAAGTGAATATTGATGCAGTAATTTACTTTTAGACTTTTGTGATTATTCATAAGCCATGAGATGAAAGTAGAGAGCTTTCAATTGGATTATAGCATTTTATTCAATCAAAGAGTGTATAATTGAGTAGTATATTATACTTTATGAAATTGCCTTTGCTTTTAGTATTATTCCAAAGTTCTTTTTATTTGGCTTTGTTCTTTTGACCAAAGCACCTTCTAGAATCAAATGCTAAGCAAACCCTATTTCAGGGGAGAGCCCTTTGCCATCACTTAGATAGTAATTCTTATATCAGTTTTCTTCTATTTTTAAAATCTTGGGTAATTTTTAATCAAAATCAAAAACAGCCTCTCTCTGCTAACCAGAGACAATGCTAATTGCTTCTTGGCAATTTCTTCTTTCATTTACATTTTCCTTCTTCCTCCTCCTCACTTTTTCTTTCTAATTATAATAATCATTTTGTTTATTGCTAAAAATTTCAAATATACATCAAATAGAAAGGGGAATAACATCCAGAGATGAAGCCCTGTTCACATTTAGGTGTCTTTTTCATACCAATATGCTATATATTGTTGTAGTTGCTTCAAATATTTTCCCCTTATTAAAATTTAATTTTTGAATATTAGAATAGTCAAATATTTTCCCCTTATCAGATTTTAATTTTTGTCTTTAAATTTTGGTTCTAAAGTTTAAATATAAAAACTTTTCTGTTTTGCACAATGTAGAGGACACCAACAGCCAGATGACCTCTGAGAAGATGATTTTCACCTGGGGGGCAGACCCTTAGGCAATTCATCTGCAGGTGTTCATTGTGGGGAAAGAGCCCAAACCCATGGTAATCCTTAGGCACATAGTCATTGTCTAATACTCCCCTCACCTGTTATGTACCACCTCAATAAAAGGTTACTGCATAGGTTTCTTGGGGCTACCCTGCAATCAACGTTAGCCTGCTTCCTCCAAGCTTGTACTTCTAATCCACATCACGCCTGGTTCCTTCCTGTGGCAATTGAGACCAGGGGTTGCGACCTCTGGCGTATCTGGCAGGATCCGGCAGGACCCAGCAGGACACAACAGGACACCAGGACATGGACTGAAGGGGAAAGGGACACTCGGAAGTAAGTGAAGCCTTTGGCAGACAGTGGGAGGAAGTCCAAAGGGAAACTCCGTTCAGGGCAAGTGGGACCTTTGGCCAATCTAGAATCAAGGGAACCTCACTCGGAATAAGTAAGGCCTTTGATAAATAAGCAAAGACATTTAGAGAAAACAATGGGCAACTTGGGGAGTCATGAGAATCACTGAGGAAGAAGGTGATGTTCAAGCAGAATTTGAAAGTGAGGAGAATAGTGAGGTTCAGTGGGAATCTGAAACTCAGGAGAACTGGGAACCAGGACTGGATGAAAGTTTTTCTGGCCCTTTCTCAGGGAAGGAAGTATATGATACAGACATGAATAAGCAAGAAATTATCTCTGTGGCCATTATGGCCACTCAGATCAAATAATTGGAGGACCGGGTAAATAGTCTGACAGTCAGAAATGCCAGCTTAGAGCACCTAATATTGCCCTCAGCACCTCCCTATGTAAATGAACTGCCTGTGACTTCTGTTATGAAGGCTGTATTAGAAGGGCATAAAACTGGTGACATTTTTTTTGCAGTTTTTGGCCGGGGCTGGGTTTGAACCCGCCACCTCCAGCACATGGGGCTGGCGCCCTACTCCTTTGAGCCACAGGCGCTGTCCCAAAACCAGTAACTTTAAATGGGAAGACACTTTGGGGCTTTTTCTGGTCACAGTCACTGATATACCTCCTGATCTGTAACACCCTCAAGGGGGTCAATGTTTTGATGACCATATGGTCATCTTTGCGGTCCTGAAAGATTTGAAACAGGCTGTCGCACAATATGATATACAATCCCCGTTTTCTAGAGGTCTGTTACAGGGGCTTGCACAAGAGCAGCGACCCATTCCTTATGACTGGGACATGATAGCCAGAACTGTTCTTGACTCTGAACAGTATTTACAGTTCAAAACGTGATGGAAGGAGGAGGCTGACCTGATGAGAGGTCACCAAAACCAGCAGAGAGGAGTCCCTGTAACATCTGAACAGCTCACTGGGTCTGGTCAGTGGCTGGGGATTCTGAATCAACTTCAGTACAATGACACAGCCGTAATCCAGACAAAGCTGTGTTGTCCTAGGGCCTGGGAAAAGGTTCAGGCTCCTGGAGATATCTCCAAATCTTTCATTAAGATAATGCAATCAGGGAATAAAGCTTATACCAACTTTCTAGCCTGATTAAAAGCTGCAGTTGATAAGGCTGTTGCCCAGCCAGAGCTCAGAGATATGCTTTTCCAAACTTTAGCACTTGAGAATGCTAACTCTGAGTATCAAAAGGCCTTGTGACCTCTGAGAGCACAAAATGCTCCCTTAGAGGAATATATACGGGCATGTGCTGATATAGGAATGGAATCCCACAAGGCTAATTTTCTTGCTGCCCCTTTAAAAGAAGGGTTCAGGGTAGTGCCTGTGGCTCAAAGGAGTAGGGCGCCAGCCCAATATGCCAGAGGTGGCGGGTTCAAACCTGGCCCCAGCCAAAAATTGCAAAAAAAATAATAAATAAAAGAAGGGTTCAGTCTGAACCATCCTAGATGTCATAAGTATGGAAAATTGGGACATATGAGAACAGAGTGTTGGAAAGGGAAGATCTATAGGAAAAGTAATGATCAAAAGACATCTAGCAAATGGAAACCGCCTGGGTTGTGTCCCAGGTGTAGGAAAGCACCCCACTGGGCAAGTGATTGCCTCTCTCAGTTCGATAAAAAAGGAACACCTTTACTGCAGGAAAACTAGTAGGCAGGTCCAGCCTGGGGCCCGCAGGCAAAGAATATGGGTCTGAGAATCTACTCATTCACCAGCAACTTCACTCTGTTCAGTCTCTTTTACACGCCACCTCAGGCAGTGTTGCTTTGGACTTACCGGCATATGAATGTCCTTTTGCTTCCCAGCATGGGAGCAAAAGAATTGAAAATGGGGGTGTGTGGTCCGCTTCTCCCAGATACTGTTGGATTATTGCTTGGGTAAAGTGAATTAGCATCTCAGGGAATGTTCCTCCACACAGGTGTTATTGATGGTAATTACTTAGGGGAAATACAGATCATGATCTCAGTAAACCAACCAACTCAAAATTTTGGCCAGACAAAAGATAGCTCAACTGCTACTCCTGCTATGCATTAAGTTACAGGGTACTGGGGAAAAATGTACTGGTGAGCTTGGTAACACAAGCCATATTTTCTGGCAAACATCTGTTGGTAAGAGTAGGCCTCAAATGACTTTGACTCTAAAGGATAAAATCTTTACTGGCCTGTTAGACATAGGTGCCAATGTTTCAGTTATGGTTCTAAATCAGTGGCCCAGGGAATGGCTGAAATAAATTGTTGATATTATCTTTTTTGGCATGGAACTCTAGATTCAATCTTTCAGAGTATTTTGCCTTTGACCTGCTTAGGGCCGGATAAGCAGAATGCTCAAATCCAACCATTTATAGCCGACGTTGCTATTAACCTATGGGGTTGTGATTTGCTCCAGCAAAATACTATTTATTTAAATATGTATATATCTAGTGAAAACAAGTGATGTAAACAGATTTGATTCAGAGAAAGACGTCAGTGTAGGCTTTCATAGTTGATCAAAGGTGTAAAAAAGAAAAAGGATTTAAAAATGGACAAAAAGATGGGAATATTTCCAACAATTTAGAGTAAATAGAATTATGGAGATGAGCAAGCACTTTCCATGGAGCTAGAAAGCACTAAGATTGTGGCAAACCAGGGGGAGGAGCCAAGATGGTGGTCTGTAGCCAGCTTTCTGCAGACGCTCCCATTCAGAAGGAGACTTAAAGGACAGAAATTAAGCAGGAAAGCCAACTGTTTGGAACTGAGCCAAAAGAGAAGGTTGAAGAACGCACATTATCCCTGCTGGAGCGACCTGCGACCCCAAGGATACAAATAAAAGGTACAGAGTACATCACCAAGCAGACAGGAGTCCCCTCCCCCATGAGAGCAGCTGGCACTATACGCCATACCTCCATACAAACAAGGAGCAGAGTTCAGATGTCCTCTCACTCTACCCCACGGGAGAGACCCTCTAAAAACTGGACCTCTTTCCCCTACTAGGGTGCCGCAGCAGTCTCCTGCCAGGCATAAAACTGTATAAAAACTGCATATATTCTCTACCTGCAAGTTGGAACTCCTGGCACTCCCCTCCACTCTCACCCTGAGGTCTGGAGGTCTGTCCCCCACGGAGTCCAGATTCTTGGACACTTTCTTGAGGGGTGTGGACAGGGCGCGGGCTGTACTGGTCTGTGCTGTTTTCCCCGCTCGGGAGCGGTGAGAGGAATGGTGAGCCGAGAGGTGGCCGAAGTGGAGAGGTGGTCCCCTGAGGCACCAAGCGGCAGCGCTGAGAAAGCTTTGCTAAAGTTCAGCCACACCTGGCCCTCAGGGGATGACAGCTGAGACAAAGGGCTGAATCTCACAGACTGAGTCAGGACTATGAGCACCCTAGTGTCTCTTCCACAGGGCAGAAATTCTGCGAACTTGTTCTGTTCTATCAGCTTTTTCATCTACTTTACATCAATCAGGGACAGGGCTGGAACTGAGTGAATCGCACCAGCCCCTATCAAGTACAGAAGTTGTCGGGCCTCACC
>CAUYRH010007338.1:0-24609 GCA_963574655.1 Perodicticus potto
CTTTGGAAGTTTGGGCATGTTCGAGAGCTCTGACCTCAATGTCAGAAATACTTTCTTCTGCTTGCTCCATTCTGTTACGAAGGGATTCTACTGTATTTCTCAGATCTTTGAGGGCTACAACTTCTTATCTCAATGTGTCAATATCTTTGGTCATTTGGTCTTTGAATTCCTTGACTTCTTGAGAACAATTTTTAAAATGCTCCTAGAATTTCTAATTCCAATTTTTCCCCTATTTTATTGACTTTTTTGCTCTAACTTCTACTTTACCTATAATCAGTGGATATTAATATATTAATCATTACTCTATTTAATGTTTGTGTGGTTTATCTTTTTCAGTCATTTACTTTCTATTTCTTTATATAGTCATATTTCAGTTGAACTTCTGAAAACTTATATAATTGGGTCATGTTTTTAAATTCATTCTGGCAATTGTTGCCTTTGGTTTGGGCAATAATATGCTGGGGCTTAAATTTGCCATTTTATTTTTTGTTTTCTGTTTGTTATCTAAATTTTCCCACTTTCTGTTTTTCTGTCTATTACTTAAACATATTATAGAATTCCATTCTGTGTTTGTGTGTGTAAGTTTGTATAGATTTTTAGTGTTTTATTTAGCTATTAGATTATGTATACATAACTCAACACAATTGACTAGTGTCATTTTTCCAATTTAAATAAAGTATAGAAACTTTACCTCCCCTTTGTTCCTTTACCCACCCTCATTTATACTATAATTGCCTAAAATAATTACTTACATTTGTAACTACATCCCTATTATAACTGTTCTTTAACTGCCAAATGTAACAGAAAATTCAAGAAAAGAAAAGTTTACTGTATTTACTCATATTTTGTCCTTTTTTCCTCCTAAAATTTCAAAGTTTGTTCTTTTATACTTTCATTTTAGTGAAATTCTGTTAGCCATGCTGTTAGGGTATGTTGCACTGGTGATAAATTCTTTTAGAATTCCTTCTTCTGAGAATGTCTTGATCTCCCCTTCATTCATGAAGAAACTTTTTGCTGGATATAGGATTTTTGAGTTGACAATTGGTTTCTTTTACCACCGGAAAATGGTGTGTTTTTTTCTGGCCTTGTCATTCTAATGAGAAATATGCTATTATTTGGAATTGCTTTCTCCTATAAGTAGGTGATTTTCTACCCATGATATTTTAAATTTTTTCTATATCCTTGGTTTGCATAAGTCTGACTGTCATGTATCTTGGCATAAATTCCTTTGGGTTTATCTTTTATGGCATTCACATAAGTTCTTGACTCTGTAGTTTTGTGAGTTTTGCCAAATTTGAAAAGTTCTCAGCCACCATTTCTTCAACCAATTTTTCAAACCACTCTCTTTTTTTCAAAAGACAGAAAAGAATATTAATGATACAAATTTTAGGTCTTTTCTTATGGTTCCACAGGTCTCCAAAATGCTGCCTTTTTCCCCCCTCAGTCTATTTTCTTTCTGTTTTCAAATTAGGTAATTTTTACAGTTCTATCTTTAAAATTTCTGAGTCTTTCTTCTCTGCACTCTATTCTTCTCTTGAGCCCATCTTTTTTATATATATATATAATTTTTGGCTACTATATAATTTACTTATAAAATTTCCATTTGGTTGTTTATATTTTCCATTTTTTATGATATTTCTTTGCTAAGACACGTTATTTGTCATTTATTTCAAGTGTGCTCTATGATCACTCTCATTTTATTATTGGCATCAATTAATTGTTCTTTATCAAATAGACGGAGATCGTCCTGGTTCTTGGTATAACGAATGATCTTCTGTTGAAACTGAACTTTCAAGTACAGTGTTATAAGTCTCTAGATCTTATTTAAAACTTGTTTTAGTTGGCTTTCTCTGAAGCCACTCTGGCAGGGGAAGCAGGAATAGCACTTCATCATTGTCAGGTAAGGATTAATGTCCACCTTCTTTAATAGGGCTTGATTTGCATTTGGGATAGAGGATGGGAGTGCTGGATGCCCACTGAACTCCCACTACTAGGTGCTGATATAGGATTGCCTTATTACTACTTTATGTAACATCAGAGAATGGGAGGTAGCCTCATTACCACTGAATGATGGTGAAATTCATGAGTCTCCACTAGGCTTCTTTTGACATCACCCTAGAAAGTAGGACTTTGTTATTCTTTCAAGGTGCGGGTAGAAATCCATGCTCCCCATGTGACCTCAGCTGACATGGTAAGAGGATGGCAGGATAACTTGTTACTACCCTGCAGAAATGAATGTCCCAACTCTAAACTTGGCTTTCTCTGATACCACCCTGGCATGGGGTGATTACAGTGTAAGACAAAAGCAAATACTTATCCATCTAAATCTTTTCTTATGTCCCATTTCTCTACTGCATTACCCATATTTCATCTAGCACCACCTAGCACCAGGTACATTTCCACATTCCTCTTGCTTTCAGAAATAGCTCAAACAAATTTAGAAAGATGGAAATAAGAAATAAATGGTCATACTTACATTTTAAATGAAGACATTAAGGACTAAAAATTTAATCGAAAGAAGAATGTGGAAAAATATATGTGTGCTCCCAGCTAAGGTGGGGACTCTCTTGAAATGATGGTATGTCAATTTGAGAGTCACTCAGACCTTAACAGTTTGTCTCTTTAGTCAGCAATACACATCCCTCAAGAGACAATAGGAATCAACATGCTTACAATGGATCATGAGAACGTGTAGGAATTTGTCCATATTCCAGAGTAAGAAGCAACAATTAAAGACAAATGCACATAAAGAAAGCAAAGTAAATGCACTATTTCAAAAATAGTTTGCTTCCTACTTTTCTTTCTTTTTCTGGTACAGACATCCACCAATATTAGGTTCAATGACATCCCATAATGTTCTAATATCTTTGAAATACATTTCTTTTCACTGTTTTCTTTCTTTTTACTGTTTCACTGTTATCAGGCATAACTTTTCTCATTACATATGATTCTCTCAAGTTTATCTATGCACCAATATGTTTAGTGGCAACATTATCTAAAAGTTTGATATCTTTTGGTATATGTGCTACAAAGAATCACAAAAATAGACTATTTGCCTTCAGAAACAGTTCCTGTATCTTTGAAACATGATAGTGTTCTGTCTCCAAGCAATTCATACGGCTTTACACAATATGTTACTGACAGAAGTTAGCCACTAAAATCATACAAGTAAAAATAAAATAGGCATATAATTAAATCATGGCACTATTATATTCTTGGATAAATCATGGATATTAATGGAAGAAGGAATTGATTCACAAGTAGAAATGGGTGAAAACTAAATCTTAACATTCTTCCTTATGGCGATCTTGGGAGATTCTTGAGATAATTCTTCTCTGCTAAATTCTATTCATGTGGCTGGGTTAAGTAGAGCTGATCTGGAAAGTACTGAGTCAAGCCAATGCCAGAATGATTACAAAAACAAAGCAATCTTATACAAACCATTTATTACAGAAAAGAAAAAAATGAAAGTAAAGAAGAAAGCTACACAAAGTGAAAATACTTTCCGGAGAGAGACAAATGGATCAGTCTCCAGGAGTAGAGACACACCAGGGAGTTGAACACACTGAGCCTTATTATCCCCTCAGTTTATTCAGCCTTCTCCTACCAGGATTGGCTGTGGTTTCCTGGCCATCAGAGTGATTGACAGGTTGAGGTCACTAACAAGGTCCTCACACATCAGTCTTGCCTGACCCTGATCAGAAAACCCGGAAAGTTAGAGGTCACCAGGAACTTTTTACCATGTAGTTTCCACCAGGGAGCCGTTCCTAGCTGCAATTTAGTTCCTAGCCACAATTCATTCCCGATCTCCCCCTCAGCCACTTCCTTGCCACCTGTTCACCCCCTACAGGAACCAACACTGGCATATCTCAGTGAAATTGATTTTTGAAAAAAGGAGAATAATTAAATAGAAGCACAGAATTAAAAGGAAAAATAACTGTTGCCACAGAAGGCACTTTAAACAATAGAGTTAAGGGAACACATATGTGTGGATAGATGTGATTACCTAAATAAATTAAAACATTTTCCTAAAACAATAATAAAAAGGATTTGGCAATTTGAATAGATTGAAAGAACCTGTTCTTTCATTGAAAATTTTAATCAGTGACATTTCCTTTCAAAAAACTAAAGTTTAGATGGTTTTTCAAGTGATGTCTACCAGTACTTCAAGGAATGTTTCATTCATCTCTTAGATGCAATTTTATAGAAAAAAAAATTGAGTAAAACTTTTTAGCCTCACTTTATGAAGATGGCAAATATACATTCAAAATTTTTAAAAAATTGAGAAAAAATTACAATATTTTTGAGTGTGTTTGAAATTTCTAAATAAAATATTAACCAATTTGTTACATGTTCTCACCAAAAAAATGATAATTATATAAAGCAATGCATTTACTAATAAGCTAGACTTAACTATTCCACAAAGCATCTGTACTTCAGAAGATGTTGATATGATATACACATACAACTTTCTGTGTCAATTAGAAAAATAAGGCCACGAATCCTACTTATGTAAGAATAAATGCTACATTATACATTCTGATTAAATAGAATTTATTTGGGAATTATAAAAAAATTTTAACAGTAAGACATGTATCAAGGTAATTGACCACATTAACAAAATGAGTGAGAATTATATGATTATTGCAACGAATACAAAAGATGTGTTTCATAAGATTCAACTTAAATAAAATTTCTAAAGAAAAATTCAGTAAGAGGGATTTTTACCTAACAAATGCAATCAGTGCAACCTGGTTCTTTGTACCTTCAATGAACCCTCAACAATAAAAAAAGAAAGAAAGAAAAATCCATGAAAGTAAAATCAGTAATTAGATTACATGAAGATCAATATTTTTATCACAAAATTGAAGGGGAAAGATATTTTTTAAATATAAAATCAATATGACACTACTTATAATAAGAATGATTGCTCATTAATAAGAAAACAACTCTAATAAAAATGGGAAAATTAGGCAACCTTATATGACAAAATCAACATAGGTATAATGCTAATATTATTAGTAATCTGAAAAATGTGAATTTAAATAACAAATTAGTATGGAACATCTATTAAATTTATAAAAATTGCTAGAGAAGATGATGCGAAATAGTGGCAAAAATGTAAGGAGAGATAACCTGCTGTGTTGTATTTGGGTTAACGTAGCCATTTTTGAATGGCTGCAGTATTCACAGAAATTACATGCAAAATCTAAAACACAGCATTCTAATCCTGGGTGCAGATACCAAATATATTCCCATGCTGTTCTGTAAAGGAGCAAGATGAAAGATATTCTTTTCAGCAGCATTTGTAAAGTCTAGGTGAGTAGGAGGCAAAGCAGAGGCTTATCCCTGGAAGAGCAGAAAGACAAAACTGGTGGATTCACAAGTGGATACTATGGAGCAATTAGTGGCAACTGTTTACTCATAAACAGAGTAACAGGATGGTTCTTTCTTTTTTTTTTTTTTTTGAGATGGTTCTTAACAAAAAGACTACTACTAGATAAAACAGAAGACTGGTTGATGTCAGTCACAATACTATTTACACAAACTAAAATCACTTGCAGACCCAAAATACACATGCTGTAAAAACTTATACAGATCAAAAAACAAATATAAGTCCATTAGGATAGTTGTGTAGTAGTGGTGGAGACAGAGTTTCAAGGGATGTGAAATAGGAGAATAAAGGAATAAAAAGATAATCTTTGAAAAAAGGTTAGAAGCAGCAATACAATGATCGAAAATATTTGACTGTAATACAATTAGATTTTAGTTTTATTTATAATGACAGCTTAAGAAAGCTTGAGGTACACACAGTGTTTAGAGATGTCAAAGTGACGGGTGAGTGTATGTACTATATATAACAAGAGCAATTCAAAAGAATTAAAATGAAATAAGTAGTGGAGAAGCCTCAGGCTCATTAATTATTTTTCAATATATATGTACATGTTTTTCATTTCTGGCCATGTGAATCTTTTAATTTTATAGATTTTTATTTCATCAAATTTAATTTAATTTTTAAAATTAATTGATGCTGTCATAAAAATGTAAGTACTACCTAGAGAGCTCCTTAGTGTTGTTAAAAGGTATGACATCAATGAAAACATAATATTAATTTTAAAGGAGGAATTAATTCACCTTAGCAGCAACAGCATGCCTTACTGAAATTTAATAAATGGTTTAATAATCATACATTGGGGACCTACTGTGTCCCATGTACATTTTAGGTGCTGGCATCATAGCAGTGTACCAGAGGGGATTCATCCCTTGCTCTAAAACAATAGCCAAGGCTTGAATTATGCAGATTATAAAAATAATTCATTTTATTTTCCAAATGTTGATGTTCTTTTGTTTTGCTAAAGATAAAATGTTCTTATTTATTTTGAAATTTGGGGATGTTACAATGAATTTATTAAGTGAAAGCTAGTCAAATGGAACATTTATTAGGAAAGAACTGTCAGCTCTTATATGCTAAATAACATTTCTTATTTCACAATCACTCTAATAAGTTTGTTTTCCTATAGTGTTTAATTAACCAGATCCCATTTTTCAAAGTATTCAGAAAAAAAGGAAATCATACCTAACTGGTAAAATGGGCACACTTACAATTTTATCTCAAGCAGTGCAAAAGCAATCAATGTAACCAAATCATATGTACAGATGTAATATCCTGAAATTTTAAAACAGAAAACATAGGAACACAATGAAATATATTATATACTTTTAAAACTAGTGCAGTCTTTGAATAGGTTAACAGTTCCCAGGATGGTGGATTGGTTCCTTATTAATTATTTAAACATAGATAAACCAGGAAGAAATTAAGAAAAAATAAGAGAAATGAGGACGTCAAGAAATGTTAAGCTGAGAACTGAATCCAGGGCATTGCTAAATGAAAGGATCATTTTTCAATATTCATAGTTGGAGTAAGGACCAGAGGCAGCGCCTAGCACCCTCTCAAGGTACAGAGTCTAATGGATATTCTTGAAATGGGCCCCTGGTTGTGATGATCAACTAGTACAGTATGGTAAGTAACTTTCTTAACTTGAAAAGGAATACCTATAAATAAAGATCAGACCTAATGGAAGCACATTTAATTTAACGTAAGAATTGCCAACATAAAAATTACCTTGGAAGTCCTAAGCAATATTACCAACCATAAAGATAAAAGTAATGAGATGTGAAAGGTAGAAAAAAATTGACAAAACTGTCACTATTTGAAGATTATAAAATTATCACAGGCTGGGCACAGTGGCTCATGCCTGTAATCTTACCACTCTGGGAAGCGGAGACAGGTGAATTGCTTGAACTCAGGAGTTTGAGACCAGCCTGAGCAAGAGTAAGACTTGTTCGCTACTAAAATACAAAAACTAGTCGGGCACAGAGGCACATGCCTGTAGTCTTAGCCTCTTGGAAGGCTGAGGCAAGAGGATTTATTGCTTAACACATGGCACTCTACCCAGGGCAAGTGAGTGACACTCCGTCTCAAAAAAAAAATTCAAAAAAAAAAAGATTATCACACGAAACACCCTAAAGCATCTATATATAAAATTTTGGAAACAAAAGAGTTTAGCAAATTTTGGGTTTATGAGATTAATGTGCAAAATTTAACAGCATTTCTATACCCTTGCTTAGCAAGAATAAATTAGAACATGTGACTTTTAAGTGGGTACCATTCATAGCAACAAAAATCTTATAAAGTCTCCAGAAACAAATCTAACACAATTTCTCTATATAAGACTTTCATGGAAAAAAAAATTATTAAACCACAAAAGAGAAAAGCAAACCTGAAAAAATGAGAGTTTACCTTGTTTATGGAATATTCTATATTAGAAAAGCAGTCAATTTTTTTTAAAAAAATTAACATATTGGGATTTGAATCAAATTCCCAATAGAAGGTTTTATAAACTCAACAGACTTACCCTAAAATCTATGTGATATAATTAAAATCCAACAACAGTAAAGAAAATTATGAAGAGAAGGAAAAAATAAAAGGGAGGAAATTTTCTTACCAAAATTTAAATTCAAGGTAATTGAAGGCACCATAGTACTTTTAGAAGAACAGGCAAATAGGTGAAAGGGATAAAATAGCCACATGCAGAATGAAGTGTATATAGGACTTTGGGTATATAATTGGGAGGATATTAAAATGAGAAAATTTGATTAACAGTTCTGGACAATTTCCTTTTCATAAGAAGATAAAATAATATCCTCTCTCTCTTCCTTCCCATTTCTCTTTCTTAACGCTGTTCTCTTTCCTTCTTTTCTGTCTTTTTTCTTTCCATGTTCAACCCAACCTTCAATGCTATTAAAACTGTTAGAAGCAAGGCTGGGCCTGGTGGCTCATGCCTGTAATCCTAGCACTCTGGGAGGCTAAGGCAGGTGGATTGCCTGAGCTCGCAGGTTCGAGATCAGCCTGAGCAAGAGCGAGACCCAGTCCCTAAAAATAGCTGGGTGTTGTGAGGGTGTCTGTAGTCCCAGATATTTGGGAGGCTGAGGCAAGGGGATTGCTTGAGCCCAAGAGTTTGAAGTTGCTGTGAGCTATGATGTCACAGTCACTCTACTGAGAGCAACAAACTGAGACTTTGTCTCAAAAAACAAAAACTATTAGAAGCAAATACAGTGTTCTCTAGGATTAAGATGGGTCTCTAAATCAAGGCACTAAAAGCAGAGTAAAATGATGAGCAATAAACATATTAAAACTCAAGTACGGATATTATTTTAGGAAAAAAGAAGGCTTAGCATTTAATCTGTTGTTTCAAAATGTGGCTGCCAAGAACGTCTGTCTCTTAGATCACAAACAGTGCGAGTGTAGGTGACCAGCAGTCCCAAGCAGCGTGCTCTGACTACTGTCACCTAGTTGGTGATGAGATTGCATTCTGCAGGCTTTTCTAGCCAGAGATTGATTGAGGCAGGATACTAGGGCCAACACATTCTTGAAGATAGTGGATTCCACTGAGAATTCATTTGACTTAAGGATTTCCCAATGTCTTTCAAAATTTTATTGGAATTACTTCACAAGCTAATACTTTTTCTATCCAACTTTCCTTTTTTTCGTGTTACCTCCAGTGGGATTGAATCTGCATCCTGGTCTGACTGGTTTCGCTCCTTCGACTGGCTCTGCTTCCCATTTTTCCTCACAAGTGTTTTACCTTCTTGGACAGCTAATTTCCCCTTCTGTCTACCTCTCAGAGAGCACAAATCAACACTCAGTGGCCAGTACCAAGGGGAAAAACCCTCGCAGTACAAGAAAAAGTTAAATAAAAATTTAACATCAATTCTTGTCTATGACATATAATAGAAAATAAATGCCTACAAAATCTGTATCATAGAAGTTTGATACAGTTTACATTTTCCTGAAAGAAAACTAACCATTAGATAACCACCTATATACATACATATTATATCAGCAGTTATTAAACATTTTTAAAGGATTAGTTAGTAGATATTACAGTATTTTTCCAGGTAACAAAATTGAGAATGTTATGTTAGGTATCGCTGATGTTGTTTAAAATGTAACTATTTAAAAATATACAAAGTTTAGCTGTTACCCCTCAAAGCCATGATGACAACAGGCCAGATACTGTCTCTGGGCAGTAGTTTGTTGACACTTGGCCTACATTATAGTGAAGTCTATAAAAGTGACATTCAAAACTTTGTTTGTGTATTCCTGAAAGAATTTTTAAAAATTGTTTCCCTTTATAGAATTTTATAATGACACATAATTTTTTTAGATTAACTTTATTAGTTGCAATAGATGAATTAAAGCTATATTCTAATCTATTACTTTAAGTGAATTTTTATTAAAAATCTGAAGGTGCAGATATAGGTAACTCAATTTGTGTAAAATATACATTTAATAATCCAAATGTCAAAGCTACTCATGTTTTTCTCAAATTGACACTCCCTTTATATTGGAAAACGAATGACTTTGCTTTTTATTTCAGATATTATTTTAAGAAACAACATTATGAAATCCATCTTAGTTTTTGTTTTTAATTCTAAAAGACAGGAGGTACAAATATGGGTAGATAAATAGAAATAGAGGTAAGAAGTGAGAAGATGGACAGGTCTTGTCTAGCTAGGAAAGCAGGCAGTATGTTCTTGAATTTTCCCCTTTTTTGGTCTCCCAGAGATTTTTACACAGTGGGATTCCATTGTAATAGAATTTCAAATGAATTGGTAAGAGTCATCACCATCTTTTGTAAAGTTGTAGCAGGATGGTTCTGGAAAGAGAGCTAGACATAGAAAAGTCACCCCTGGGGCGCTGATAAGGCAGTTGAGTTTTAGAAAGGGTACAGGCAGTTGAGGATTTCCATCTGCTCAGTTACTCCACCCTGAAAGCATTTTGTGGCCTCCACAGTCACATGTACCTTATCTGAAGACCACTGCCGTAAGACCCCAAATGACCTGTCTACAGTCATGTACTCCATAAGGGCATTTCAGCCAACGACAAATCTCACATACCATAGTAGTGCCATAAACTCATAATGGAGCTGAAAATTCCTCTGGCCTGGTGAGATCATAGCCTTCATAATGTCGTAGCACAACACATTACTCACATTTCTGGAGATGCTGGTATAAAGAAACATACCACACTGCCAGTTGTAGAAAAGTGTAGAACATACAATTATGCACACTATGTAATACTTAATAAAGATAATAAACAACTATGTTGCTGATTTATATATTTACTATACTATACTTTTAATTATTATTTTAGAAAATACGTATACTTATATCTACTTATATTTTTATTAATGGTAAGACACCATCAGGCAGGTCCTTCAGGACATAATCCTGGAATTGCTGTCACAGGAGATGACAGCTCAGTATGTGTTAGTGCCCCAGCAGGCTCTTCAGTGGGACCAGATGTGGAGGCGGAACACAGGGATACTGATGATCCCAACTCGGTGTAGGCCTAGGCTAATGAGTGTTTGTGTTAACTTACAAAAAAAAAAAGTTTAAAAGGAAAAAAAAAAACAAACAAAACAAAACGAAATAAAAGTTACAGTAAGAAAAAAAGTCACAGTAAGGGAAGATTAATGTATTGAAAAAAGAAACATGGTTTCTAAACTCAGTATAGCCTAAGAGTACAGTGTTTATAAGTTAAAGTAATGAATGGTAATGTCTTCGGCCTTCACATTCATTCACCATTTCCTCACTGATTCAACCAGAGAAATTTCTAGTCCTTTAACCCTCGTTCATGGTAGATGTCTTGTACAGGTGGGCCATTTTTTTCCTTTTCTTTTTTATTAAATCATAGCTGTGTACATTAGTGCAATCGTGTGTTACAGTGTGCTGGTTTTATATACCATTTGCAATATTTTCATCAAACTGGTTGACATAGCCTTCACCACATTTTCTTAGTTATTGTATTAAGACATTTTTATTCCACACTTAGTAAATTTAACATGTACCCACAGGTAAATGTGCCATTTTTTAATCGTTTACACATATACTATATTTTACTGCTCCTTCTTATGTTTAGATACACACATACTTAACAATATACAATATTCAGTATAGTAATATACAGTACTAGATAATTTCCAAATCTCATTAGTATAAACACCATGTTACAATTGAATAGCTGCTTCAGTAACATGTAGTCAAGAGAGTCCCCAAACAAACACACCAATCACCGCTGCTGGTTACACAATAAACAGGTGTGACACTAAACCGTCCATGGAAACTTGACTGAGCCTAAAGCTGTCAAGGTCTTAATCTCTTTCTTTTGAAAAAATTGCTCTCTCAGATCACATACACCCAGATGTGTTTAATTGATCTCTTTCATGAAAATATCTAATCCCCAGTACATGACATAGCTTACTGGAGTACCCATTTTGTGCGTGCATTTTTTATGTTTTTTATAAGGCATGTTTTTACTGTTTTACCTAAGTGAATTCAGGTTAATGTATACTCTAATAAAAGAACAGTTTAGAAACAAGTTCCTAGTAGAAAACATCTATTTTTGCCTTTCTATATTTTAAAAGGCATGCCTGAATGGTTTACTGAGATATAAAAGTACATAAAAGCTTTATTAGTGTTTTATTAAGGGACTAGATGCATAAAAAATAAGTGGCTTTCCTGGTGCTACTCTCTAAATAAAAGTGATCTCCCTGGTAATAAATGATCTCTCCCTTTCTTTTGTGGTCTTGCTTCTCGGTCTGTGATTACAACAAAACACTTGGCATTGCATTGAAATCAGCACTATCCAAGTTCAGTCACCATCTATATCACTAAAAGACGTGCCCATTAAGTGGACAACTGTCACAGGAGATCCTGTAGTTCTTTGGTCCCTTTAAAGACCTACACTCCTGACTGAACTTAGATCTCTGGAAATTGCACAGTTTGGAATGTTTCCTTGGACAAGGAAATGCCTGGGGAAAGGTTGTTTGAAATGGGTCCTCTCTAGAGACCTGCTTTATCAATCTGCATGTGACAAATGAAGCAATGCTGCTAAGGATGCACGCACAGATACACACGCATCAAAGTCAGCCAGAAATTATTAATGTGTGAAAAATGGAAAACAGATTTCAATAGAGTCCATAATCTAATAAACGATGCGCTTTCAAAGCACATTAAAATCCTACAAATCTTAACAAGATTGCTTTATTAGGGGACAGTTGCTTTGCTCCTGGAATCCCTGTTTTAGAGGGAAAGTGTGTCTCATTTCACTTGCAATTTCATAATGAGATTCAAACCAACATTAAAGAGGGGCATATTTGTTTTCTGAAGGCTATTCCCCAGGCATGCCCAAAGCCAGCCAGGCTTCCTCTCTGTGCCATTGTTTGCACAGTTTATAAATATCACTTGAGTGTTTTTCCGTATCCTATCATAAACTCCCAAATTCCAAATGCCCTCCCAAATCTACTGTATCATAAAAGCTGCTTTAATATCTTGAAAGACACAGTTTTAAAATTAAAAAAAAAAAAAAACTCTTCAACAAAGGTCACCTCAGCACCATCTTCACAAAGAGAAGGTATTTCTACTGTCTGTCCTATCTCCATTTTTATTGTCGACTGCCCGCTGCCTACTTTGCATTCTGTTCTCTAAAAGGCTTATTAATGGGGTCTAGAGGGAGGCTGTCAGAAATGCCAGACTGAATCAAGGGATTTTCCCTCAATGTCCAAATGACACACTGAAGCTAAAGAATTAAACAGACGACTAACCAGTGCCCTTTTGTCTGAAGATGAAGGTAGGATTGCCAACTTGCAAACCAGAAATTGACATTTGGGTGGATTAAACCATCCTGCTATTGTACTGCTAGTTTATAATCACTACTGCTTTCTTGATCTCAAGTGCCTGAGTGAAAGCCTTTCCAGTTCTTAGAGTCATGTTTGTAGAAACCCTCAGCTGAGCTTTTGCTGTAAACATTTATCCACCAAGAAGCAGTGCTCTAACACAAACTGAGAAGCAGTGTTGGCTTCTAGGTATTTAATTAAAACATTAAGGGAAAAAGCTTTCATGTCAACATTCACAAGTACTTTCCTATAGCTGAGGGTTGCTATAATTGAGTTTCCCTGGAAATGCTTCCCTCCCTTCCCCAGCCTTCTCTGAGAGCTGCAATAGCTTGAGGTTCACTTTGCTTCATGCTGTTAGTTGTGGCTTTGAGACTTTGCCCCATGCTGTCGCTTTCCTGATTCTCTCAATCTGGTTGTTAGCTTTAATTTCTAAAATCAAGATTGGATGGCAACGAGAGGCTTTAATGAAGAGTGAAAAAGACATTTGTTAAACAGCATTAACAATTCTTATTTGCATTGCCATAAAATGTGGTCAAGCCAAATGCTTTCTGCTTTTATGAATCATCTAATTTCCTTTACCTCATAATTAATGTTAATAAGGAAAAGGCCTTGTATAGGAACTAAATCCATCATAATAGATTCTGGCTCCGGGTACAGATTCCTGGGGAGGACCACGTATTGTAAGGAAGGACACGGAGAACAAATCACATTATGGTCATTTGATTGTTGACAACATTCACATAATAGAAGTGCCTAATTTTCCTTCAAAGTTGCATTTTTCAATAGAAAGACAGTAAAAAGACATCTAATAATGCTATATTAGTGTACCTTTCTGAAGAGTAGCATTTCTAGAAGAACATTTTTAAGCTACTCTGAGCCTTGGGCCATTGAATGTAATAAGGAAGATTGCCCATGCTAGTCTTTTCAATGCATCATCAACTGAGAAGAGCTTTACTTCCCTTTTATAAAATGCAAAGATACAGATTTCAAAAGACATTCTAAACCAACGAAGATGGTAGTAACCGAGTGTTACAGAAAGCTATGGAAGTACTTACAGAATCTTTGTTAAACTCTCGTTCATACAGAAAAAATTAAATCATTTCTGGGTTTCAGCATATTATGAGTTGATTTCCTTTCAAAATAGCATGATTATATTTGACTTCATCCATCTATCTCACTCAGTTAGGGGGAGTTCACAGCAACCTCTAACTCCTGGCCTAAAGAGATTCCACTGCCTCAGCCTCCGAGTAGTTGGGACTACAGAAATCGGCCACCATGCCTGACTAATTTTCCTATTTTTTTGTGGAGACAGGGTTTCACTTTTGCTCAGGCTGGTCTCAAACTCTTTTGCTCAAGCAATCCTCCCGGCTCAGCCTCCCAGAATGCTATAATTATAGGTATGAGCCACCGCACTTGGCCCAACAAATATTGATTGAAGGCTTGTGAAATTGATAACACTATGTTAAGAAGCGGAAATGTACAAAGATACATACAAAATGGTGCCCAACTTGTAGAAAATATTTCCCCTCAAGAGAAAAAAGTATTTTCTAAAAATTTAAATAACAGTTCAAACTATGTATAAGTGCTAAATTAAACAATTCAGTAAATAAAGTAACATAACATCACAGCAGGGGAAATATATTGCAATGTAATTTCAAGTTGTCTTCCTCTTAACTTCCTTAACCTTCTAGCTCATGTGATAACTGGAGTTCTAGGCAGTTCAAAGATTAAATTACAAATATGAACTAAGTCCACCTTGACTATAGTATCTTTTATCTGGCTTTTCTACGTGGTCTGAGTCCCTAGCTTGATAAATTGGCAGAAAGGCTCACAGAAATCTGGAAGGCACTTCACTCACTAGCATGGGTTTATTATAAAGGATAGAACAAGGGACTGCCAAATGGAAGAAATGCACAGGGCAATTATAGGTAAAGGGGAGGGGAGCTCCTCCACCCCCCTCCCCCGGGTGCAGGTGCACCGTCCTCCCAGGGTGTTCACCAACTTGGAAACTCTCTAAACCCCGTGCAAGGTGTCCAGTCTTTTTTCTTTTCTGCTGCACATTGGAAAAAGAAGAGTTATCTTGGCCAAATACTAAATACACAAACATTAATAAAAGCTGATCACTGAAAAAAAAAAAAAAGAAAGGTCTATGTATAATTTAATTTTCGCAATATCTGACCCCATAGATAAGCCAAAAATTCCTCCAATAATTCACTTGCAGCCTGTAGCCTCAGGTTGGACACCCCAAGAGGTTTTTTGTTTGTTTGTTTTTGAGACAGATTCCACTGTGCTGCTCACAGTAGAGTGCTGTAGCATCACAACTCATAGTAACTCAAACTCTAGGGCTCAAGCGATTCTCTTGCCTCAATGGCCCTTGTAGCTGGGATTACAGGCACCACAACACCTGGCTATTTTTTGTTGTTGTTGTTTGTTTGCTTTTTTATCAGGCCAGATTTGAACTCACCAGTCCTGGTGAACGTGGCTGGCGCCCTAACTGCTGAGCTACCGGCACCAAGCCCCCTCACTCCCAGAGGTTTTTATGTGGGTGTCACTACACCACATGTGGGCATACTGATTAAGTCATTGGTTATTGGTGATTAGCTCAACCTCCAACCCCTTTTCCTTCCAGAGGCTGGGGGGTGGGGCTGAAAGTTCCAGCCTTCTAATCCTCCCCTGATCTTTCTGATGACCAGTCTCCATTCTGAAGTTATGTGGAAACCCCTCACCACTAGTCATCTTTCTAACACACAGAAGACACTGTTATAACTCTGGAGATTCCAAGGTTTTTAGGACCAGTGTCCCAGGAACTGGGAATGGAGATCAAATATTTATATTTTTTAAATTATATCATACCATCTGTGTATTATGTTATGCAATTTGGGACTGTACTCCTCAAAGGAATCTATCTAAAGAGGGGCACAGAGTTAAAATCTAGTCTTCAGTCTACTTTTTAATATATCTCTGACCTGTAACTGCATCTGACCACGTAGGGCATTTTTTCTTATCTACCAAAAATTTGTCCCTGATTTTTCCAAAGACACCATAAAAGCAAGCACCACACCCAGCGTAATGACTAACACTTAATTTTTTAACATTCTTAACAAACTTCCCAAAAAGGTGTATTACATTTGTCTTCATCTCCTCACTCTCTATTTATTCCTAACCCACTCTAATCTGGATACACACATCACTTGACCAAAATGCAAGGTCACCATTGATCGTCATGTTGCAAAATTTAGTGAACAAACCTAACAAAATCATCAACATTGGACACAGCCACTCGTTTTAAATAAACAAATAAAAATATATCCTCACTAAGTTTTGGGGAGTCCATATTTTCCTAGTTTTCTTCCTATAATACCTCCCTAGACTTTGTCTCCTTTTTTGGGCTAATTTCTCTCCACCTATTCCAAAAAGGTTTTACATATGTAGTGATCAATCTTGAACATTCTTCTATTCTCCAGTTGTACATGTATCATAATTAATACCATGCAGTTCAATCATTTTAAAGTAGCTTTATAGATGCTCTCAGTTTCCAAATGGAAGGCTCTGAGCAAGGCCTCTCCTCTGAGCTCCATTCTTCCCTCTCTCACTGCCTAGGGACATAGCACTGAAAAGTGTTCCCACCTCCCAGGGTTGTCTGTGCCATCCTCTAGTTGAAGAGCATCTTCATTACTAAAGGAATGAAGCACTTTATTTTTATAACTCATCTGATTTTCTTTATAAAGTTGCTTTCGGTATAGTTAAATTTCTGTGTAGAATTTCCTTCCTTATACACACACACACAAAAGCAAACAAACAAACAAAAAACATGCACAATGGGATATTACTCAGTTTTCAAAAGAGAAATCTTGCCATTGCCACAACAGAGCTGGACCTGGAGCACATTATGCTAAGTGAAGACACAAAATATTGCTTCATGATCTCGCTTATATGTGGAATATAATTTTTTAAAAAGGTAAAATACCCAAAAAAGATAGGCATAAAACAGTGGTTCCCAAGTGCAAAGCTAGTGATGAGTCGGAAATGGGGAGATAGAGTTCAAATGATACAAAATAGCAAATATGTAGGATGAATAAGTCTAGAAACCTAAATAAGTACTACAGTTGATACACTTGCATTGTATTAGGTATTCTTATTTTAAAATATCACAAAACTTTAGTTTTTGAAAATGAAAGAGATTATGCAACATTTATTAATTATATATGTGTTGTATGTATGTTTAATATTAATCATACCTAGAAAAGTGATTCTTAAATTGTTATTGAACATTAAAAACCCTCTAAAGCTTTAAAAAATATAAGAACCTAACTTCACTCTGGGAAACTCTGATAGTTTGAAGGTTTGAAGTGGCACCTACAAGTATGTACTTTTAAAAATTTCCCAATTGAGAAAGGGTATAGCACTGAATTAGAACAGTGGATGCTCAAAAACATTTGTTGAATAAAATGACCAATTTTTTAAAGAGCCATAGTCAAAAAATAATCACATTACAATTATTTAAGGAGTCTCCTTTCTTCCAAATACAAAATTAATAATTGTCGATTGCTTGGAGTCCATAAATCTCTGTAATATTTCAAACAACAATAAACAAACTATAAAGGCTACACTTTTTTTCTCCAGTAAACCTAAACAGGTATTGATTGCGGTGTAAAAAATTAAGACCAGGTATACACCCATTTAATAAGAGGCCAATTGATTGGGGGTCATTTTCATTTAGAAGTAGGCATAAATTAACTTACATGACTTTGTGTCAACAAATGTGATAATTTTGTTGCAAAAGTGATCACTTTTACCCTAAGAAAGCTCACCCTTTTAATTATAGTCAAAAGGAGATCAAAACTTTTGGATAGAAGAAAAAGAAAAATACATTTTAATTCATTTACTCATTGCATTTATTCTCCTAAATTATTTAACATAGATTCTGTTAACTTTTTAATCAGACAGAGAAAATTTCAGAGGATATGGAAATAACTAAATGAAAAAATAGAGGTTTTTCAACTGCCTCTGCACTGTTACTGTTAACTCTGTTGCTTTCAACCTTAATTGAAGAGATCTATGTGAATTGCCTGTATAAAGAGATTTTTTTATACAGTACTGACATATATCACCTCTCTTGAAGAATTAATTAACCTAAAAAGATACAGATTGAAAATAGCCCACCATAATTTACATGTGTAATATAATTCCCTAGAATGTAATTTTGTACCAGAAAATGGGTGATTTCTTTATTACCCATAAACTACCATGAATTACAATAGCTGAAAAGAAATCATAGGTTGTTTTGGGTCTAGCTCAAAGACAGCCCCTGGGAATTACTATAGCTTTTGTCATATGAAAACTGTCACCCCATTTCCTTATTTACACAAGGTAGGCTTTGCTATTAATAATATTATTCTCAATAGTTGATTTGATCCTAGTATAGGAAACAGAAGTTAGGGAAACAGGAAATTCTCATTGTTTTTTGAAGTATGCTAGGGAAGGAGTTTGAAGGTATGAGTGTTCATTCCTTTGCTAATGAGGGGTAGCCCCTCACCTGCCCTCACCTTGCAGGTTACCCTCTAGAATACTCAGAATTCTGACGTTACCAAAAGGTCAATTACATGCACACTGAACAAAAAGGCATACGAAATCCTTTTTTTATTATCCTGCCCTTCAAAACATCTGAAATGCGACTTGCTAAGCCCCTTAAGTGTGAATTTATTATTTAAATTCTTTTCCTTTCTGTTTTTGGCTTTCATTTTTGTCTTTTTTGTTTATTGTGATTTTTTTTCACTTGAAATTATATCAGATTTAAAAACAAATTGTAGTGAAGGTTAATAAGACTAATCTGATTGATAAAATTAGGAAAGTATCAACCTATATCAGTGGGTCTATCAAGCTGTACAAGAAAACATGCAAAGACATCTTCAAAATATTTAGCGTTTACATTTTTCAGAATCATATTATATTAGATTGTGTGTTCTAGCAGTTTTGGTGGCAGTAATGTGAAACCCTAGCATAAATCAGATTTTTTAAAATAGCTGTTGCTTTCTAATATTTTCCTCCAAAGATTTTACTTTTAGACTAAGCTTTGGCAATAGATTTCTATACTCACAGTGACTATAAAAGGCATTCCAAAAAGCATATCCCAATGGAAACCCCTTTGCCTGTTTGGGACTTCCTAAGTGTTTAATGACATTAGCTCCCTGCAAATGATATTCATTTCCTGCATATGCAAATGTTCTTAATGTGAACCCCCATAACAGGTAGAATGTATAAAGTTAATGATGCCATGTAATTACAATCACTATGGTGACTGCAATCCCCTGAGAACAATAATACAATAATATACATGAGTTTGACTTTCTTTGGAAACGCAGCTTATAATTTGAAAACAGATAGTAAAATATTTTCATTATCTCCCTCCAACTCCTAAGGCAAAGGCAGATACAAATAGTTTATACTCTTTATTAACTGAAAATAAGATAAGAGAAAGGAAAAATGCAACGTTTGTAATTGTTTATTTCTAACTTTCAATGCTTTCAACTTAGCTTCTGTTTAAAGCCCTTTGTTTGTTTGTTTGTTTGTTTTTTAATCAGGAAAATACCAGGGCCAAGTATTTTTTCTTAAAGTCTGATTTTTTTCCTGTTAATACCAAGAGGTCTATACAACTAGTGTTTATTGCTATTGTGCTAAGATGACATGACCACTAATTTTAAACTGGGCAACGCAGTCCTCAGATATTTCTCAGTGATTTGGGAAGCCTTGGAGCGGGAGTGAAAAGTTGATTCTTAGGAATTCTCACTGTCCTGATTTTTTAAATTATAATCATTTGTATTTTTGAGAAAGCAGAAACCAAACAGCACAACAGAGTCTACACAACTCCACAAGCTTGTCCCTCGGGGTTACTGGGTCCATATCCGTTGAAGTGAAGATGATCATTCAGCAAGTACATTGATGGCTCAGGAGGTTTTTGTTAATATTAAAAATAATAATATCTAAATTGCTTTTACCCATTATCTCATATCTCTGTCCATTTATTTTCCCAAACACCAAAAAACATATAATCCTTCTTCTTTATATCACCCAGAAAGATAGACTGTAACATTTTATTCTCCCTCCTTTGGCACTGAAACCAAACTATACTTAGAGCATCCTGTCATGTTTATGACCATGCCCACAAACAAGTCCCCTCTTCACATGTCTACCAGTTGACTCCATCTACATTTACTTGCTCACTCACTCAAGCTATAGGTTTTGGCCAAAAGTTGATGGTATAAAAATATATGCTAAGAATTTTGTTCTCCCACAGAGCTAAGAAATATAGTCTTCTGCAAAATGAAAACTAATAAAATGAGGTTCAGCTTTATGCAATTACATGTTTAAAAGATTAACCATTTGAAATTGTTTGGAGAACACTAACTGGTTTTCTTCAGTCTTCCAAATCAAAATCAATACAGCACATTAAAGATAAAACTAGATATGATCAAGCACCGAAAATATATATTTTTTAATTCATATATTTTTTTATTTTTCTAAGAGCAGTTTTATGTTTACTACAAAATTTAGTAGAAAGTCCAGAGTTTCCACATGTACAGCCTTCCTTTACCAACTACATCCTGCACCATGGTGACACATTTGTTAACAATTCAGGAACCAACATTGACACATCATAATTACAAAAAGTCCATAGTTCCCATTAAGGTTCATTGCTGGTGCTGTGCTTTTCTATATGTGATTTAACCACACGTATCCACAATCATGGTATCATAGGTAGTTTCATTCCCTTAAAATTCCTTGTGTTCTGCCTACGCATCTCTCCCTTCCCCCCAACCCTGGCAATCACTGATCTTTTTACTGTCTCCATAGTTTTGTCTTTTTAAGAATGTCATATAATCGCTGGAATCATACAAAATACATCCCTTACGAATTGATTTCTTTCACTTCGTCATATGCATTCAAGTTTCCTCCATATCTTTTCATGGCTGACTGGACAGTGCATTTTATTTTAAAACTGAATACTGTTATTGTCTGGATGTACCACAATTTGTTTATCCATCCTCTTACTAAAGGATACCTTTACTGTCTTCAAATTTTGGTGATTATGAATAAAGTTGCCATAAACATCTGTGTACAGGTTTAGGGGTGAACATGAATTTTTGGTTGGCTAACTACTAAAACATAAATAGTAAATATTTTGACATACTAGTAAATTTTTAGGATAGCAACATTTCACGAATTGACCTGTAGGTCAGAGCAATATAATTGAGGGATGGAATATGTGGGTTTAGGCTAATGTTAAATATATATATATATAAATGAGGCTGGCTGTGATAGCTCAAGCCTGTAATCCTAGCACCCTGAGGCTTGAGGGGAGGATTGCTTGAGTTCAGGAGTTTGAGGCCAGCCTGAGAGAGGGTGAGCTCCTGTCTCTACAAAAAGTAGAAAAATTAGGTGGGTGTTGTGGTGGGTGCTATAATCCCAGCTACTCAGGAGGCTGAACCAGGAGTTTGAGTTTGCTTGAGTTAGAGTCACAACATAGCACTCTAGCCTGCAGCAATAGAGTAAGACTGTCTCAAAAAAAAAAAAAAAAGAATATATTTGTGTATGTGTATGTGTGTGTGTGTATATGTAAATGTATATGTATATACATATAAATGTATATGTATATATGTATATATATGTAAATGTATATGTGTATGTATAAATGAAGAAAAGGCCTTGATTTTTAGCTAATTCACTATTCAAAGAAAATATGGGAAAATATATTAAAATGTGAAATAGATACACAAATGTGAAGTAGATATATTATTTGGACATGTAGTGTGCTTGTTAACAATCAGCATCATGCTCCCATAGAGAGTAAACAAGAACAAAGTTCCTTTGAATTTCTGTGAAATCTGGCCTTATACCCAAAGAATATGGGATATTTTATATTAAACCAGTAAATTCAGTATGACATTCTTTCTTAACAATGATACTAAAAAAATTCTGGATGGCATGGTGTTTATAACATAAACTTTGAAAATTAGAAAAAAATCTCTGGGTAATCTTGGTTTGATCTGCTATTAGATAGATACTCTGCTTATACAAACATTAAAAAGGCATATGAAATGCTATTAAATATCACCCAAAATGTCTCAGTGTGTCTGGCTTCTCTTTTTACTCTCTGTATAACCTACTCTTGAATTCCTTTGTCAGTAATTTCTCACACAGGGTAAAGTGAGAGTGGAGGGTCAGGCTTCCTCAACCTTGTAGGACATTGCCCAATATGCACACTTCAGGCTCTCTCACTCTGCCCAAATCACAGAGGGGATCTCCACTGCTGATAGGTGTCAGGTGAGGTAAGAGCTGTAAAAAGGAAAAGGGTGGAGGCTCATACCAACCACAGCATGTATCTCAAAAACTGTAAATCCTTGGACTCCACCAAGAATCCCATGCATATAGTCCACAGGACAGCCCGAGTCCCCTGTTGGCTAGTTTGCAGCATTCCGCAAATACCTTTTAGACCAGGATGTGTAAGATTTGGCAGATGAAAAGTCATGGACCTCCACAGAGGGCACATGAAAACTCTCACAGACAAAACATGGAGATCAGCAGCAGGTTCAACTCAGTAGCATTGGAAGGAAATATATAACCATGAACATTTTAAGGCACTGTCTGAGGGAAAATAAATGGAGGCTTCCAGAGCTTTGCCTGACTTTGTAGGACTGACACAAGACACACAATCCTAAGACTGCTCTACTAAAAGTGGAAAAAAATAGGGGCAAATGCATTCATAGAAAGGCTTCAGAGACCTCCCAAATCTCCAGCTCTGACTGTTGAAAGTCTTTCTCTCTGGAAACCAGTAAGTAAATACTGGAGGAAGGGACTACTTCTTCAAATGCAAAGTTAGCAATGTAAGATGTTAAGGAGCATGAGGAATTAAGAAAACATACATCACTGTGAAAAAATTAAATCCCCAGTGGAAGATTCAAAAGAAATCAAAATCTATAAATTGCTTAAAAAGAATTCAAAATAATCATCTTAAAGTTACAAAAAATACAAATAGACAACTAAATGAAATCAGAAACAATGCATGAACAAAAAACCATCAAAATGAAACAAATTTTGAAACTGAAAAATAAAATGACTGAATTAAATGAACAATATATCTATGTTCACCTCGGTTGTCAAAAATATTAATAGACAATATCAACAGTTGATGTAATCAAGCATAATATGAATCTACAAAGTCAGAACATATCATTTAAAATTATATAGCCAAAAGAATTTTTAAAAAGAATGAGAATAAAGAAAGAAAGTTTACTTACTAGACTTATATGACACCATCATGAAAAACAATATACATGCTATAAAATATCAAGAAGGTGCAGAGAAAAAGAGCAGAAAGCTTATATAAAGGAATAATGACAGAAATTTTCTCAAATGTTTTCCTCCAAGTAGGAAAATGAACATTCATATCTATAATTGCCTAAGCCCCTGAAATGGCCTGAATAACAAAAGAACTTCACCAAGACACATTACATTTAAACGGGCAAAAGTTAAAACATTTTTAAGAGAAAAGAACCTAGTTGTATATCCAGGAAATGTTACAAGACTATCAGCATATTTCTAGCAAAACATCTTAGGTCAAGATACAGTGGGATGATATAGACAAAGTACTGAAAGAAAAAAAAATAGCCAATCAAGAATAATTTACCCTGTAAAGCTATCCTTCAGAAATGAAGGCAAGATTTTGACCTCCTCTGACCCCATTTGAACACTTGATTTCCTTCCCTTGCCTGATTGGAATGGCTAGGACTTCCATTACTATGTTGAGCAGCAGTGATGACAATGGGCATACTTGTCTAGTTCCAGATCTGAGTGGAAATATTTTCTTTTCTTTCTTTTTTTTAATTAAATCATAGCTGTGTACATTAGTGCAATTGTGGGGTACAATGTGCAGACTTCATATACAATCTGAAACATTTTCATCAAACTATTCAACATAGACTTCATGGCACTTTCCTAGTTATTGTATGAAGACATTTGCATTCTGCATTTAGGAAATTTCATCTGTACCCTTATAAGATGCGCTGTAGAGGTGATCCCACCAATTACCCTCCCTCCACCCTCCTCACCCCTCCCCTCCCCTCCCGTGCCCCTTTCCCCATATTCTTATGCTATAATTGGGTTATAGCCTTCAGATGAAAGCTGTAAATTAGCTTCATAGTAGATCTGAGTACATTGGATACTTTTTCTTCCATTCTTGAGATACTTTGCTAAGAAGAATATGTTCCAGTTCCATCCATGTAAACATGAAAGAGGTAAAGTCTCCATCTTTCTTTAAGGCTGCATAATAAGAGTGGAAATATTTTCAATTTTACTCCATTCACTATGATAT
>CAUYRH010007340.1:0-31049 GCA_963574655.1 Perodicticus potto
TTGTTATAGAGGAAAATAGCTGGGACAACCGATAAGACTCTAAATACTAATATATATATATATTTTTTTTGTAGAGACAGAGTCTTACTTTATCACCCTCAGTAGAGTGCCGTGGCATCACACAGCTCACAGCAACCTCCAACTCCTGGGCTTAGGCGATTTTCTTGCCTCAGCCTCCCGAGTAGCTGGGACTACAGGCATCCGCCACAACACCCGGCTATTTTTCTGTTTTGCAGTTCGGCCGAGGCCGGGTTTGAACCCGCCACCTTTGGTATATGGGGCTGGCGCCCTACTCGATGAGCTACAGGAGCCACCCTCTAAATACTAATTATATCAATGGAATTTAATAATTGTTAATAAATAATAATAATCTTAAAATTGTTGAGCAGGCTGGGACGCCATGAAGACCAAACCCAGCCCCTGGGGCAGTGAGGCTCAGACCTGTCTGGTTCAGGGCTGCATCTTGTCAAACACTGCTAGCCTGTGGCTCACATGGGTAGGCAGTTGTTGGAAGCTGAACAAACAGCTCTTGGGTGAACCAAGTCCAAAGCATACTAGGGACCCACCTTCTCTTTCAGCCAGGGACTGCCATGGGTACTGGGCTGCATGTTAGAGAGAGAAGAAGGTGCGGGGCATTGGACAGGCTGGGGGTCTGACTTCTGCCCTGGCTTTGGTGAGCTCATTGTGTGACCTTGGGTAAGTCCCTGCTCATCTCTAAAACTCTTTTTCTTAGTCTCTAAGAGGCAGCGGACACTGGTTTTTAACCATCCAGAATCTATTCTCTCCTCTTCTTGCACAAGAGACCCTGGGGTTGGCCTGATGATCCCCAGCATGGCTAAGCAGAAAGCCTCTGGCCCACCCAGAAAGGGATCCAGGGCTGGCATGTGAGCCAAGCCAGGCCTGGGAGATTATGTGCTTGGATTTTTGTTGGACCCATTGGATCAATCCTCTGGGAGACCCAGGGAAGAAGTAAGCAGGCAGTGTCAATGTGGGCCGCACAGGAGGATGGAGCCAGCAGGAAGGAGGATGAGACCTGAGCGCAGATGGCATCGTTTGAACCGCTGGACCCACTGGTACCTCTGATCTCTGACATCCCAGCCCAGCAGCCAAAAATATTCTTTATGTTTTGCTTGTTTTTTTTAGTTCAGTCACTTATAACTGAAAGGATCCTAATGTAGTGAGCTTCTGCCTCACCCCCTACTGGGGGATCCTTATGGTAAACCCTACAGCCCAGGATAGACCCCTTGGCACACTCAACTTCACCATCTCCAACTTGGGTCCCTGCCAGCATCTCACTGTGAGATGTGCCCTCCTCCCCTGAACCTCAGGCTCTGTTAGGCACCCCGTTCATACTCCCACATCCTCTGTGTTCACCCCTGTGGGACGGAGGAAAACGACGACGGTCCATCACAACCCACACCTGATGCAGCTGCTTTCCTGTGGAGGATGAGCATTGAGCCACGTATCTCTTACCAGCAGAGATATAAATTTTCCCAGTCTGCCTGCAGAGCTGGGGGTGGGAAGGAGGCCAGGCCCCAGGCAGTTCAGCTCCCATGAAGGGGAGGGAGCTGAACTGTTCAAATAAAAAGGGAAGAGGATTTATGGTGAAGGGGGGTGGAGGGACAGCTGTGACAGAGTAGATGGAAGCTGGAAATCTAATGTTCAATCCTCATATGTATCTGGTGGCTGTGATGTCAACCCCTCCCACCTCCATAAATGTTCTGAAAGGTTCATGGCCCCAGGCAGCGTCTGTGGAGAAGATGCACTCTGTGGCACCTCAGACTTGGGTGGGAGTCGAGGGAGGGGGAAGACTGGTGAGGCCAGGCAGTAGGGCCAAATGCGATCATGGACCTGGAAGCCCCCCAGGAAGGTGTAGAAATCTTGGAGACACAGGTGGGCCTTCAGCTGACATTTGGCTGACGTCAGTTTTTATCACCGTACAGTGTCTGTCCAGGGAGCTGCCCACTGTCAGCTCCATGGGGGCAGTCCAGGTTTGACAGTCCCCAGCCCCAGGTCCTCAAAAACTGCTGGAGAGACTTAGCAAGAATCATCTACTTTGTGCACTCATTCTCACACCTTCCCCCATATTGTCTTAGCCGGGTCTGGACACTGAGGTGCAGAGAGGTGAAGAAAGCAGCCCAGGCCACAGGCAGGGCTGCGGGTGGGGTTTGGAACCCAGGCATCCTGCCTCCAAGCCGAAGCCCTTGATCACTTTCTAGATCATGTTCCGTTTCGCTAACCCTGCAGGCCAGTGTGTTTGGTTCAGATTTAACACTGCCAGACAACCTCCCCTCACCCTTCCTCTCAGAGGGCTACCTCCCTTACTAACACAGAAGTTACTTAACTAGTGGGATTAACTAGCACATTCCCGATTGGAAACGTTACCTGATGTTGGTTCTTCAGGCCAGCTTTCCTGGGTGTTTTGTCCCAGCCCATGTGGCCTGTCACACTGCCCCACTGCCCCTCTGGTGGCCTCAGGCATGTTGGCATCACTGTTTCTCAACTGCAGGTGAGCTGAGCTGTTGAATCCCGCAGGGCTGGCCAGCCACCTCAGAACTCAGAGGTTTGTGACAGGCTCTGCTGCCCTGGTGTGGAGTCACCTCTAATCCATCAGAGCTCAATGAGGAATGAGGACAGCGATGCTGCTGGAATTACATGTGTGAAATAAACACCAGGGCTGGCTGGCAGCCCCAGGCCTCTGCTCACTTGTCCTGTCTGGACCATTCACATGCTGTGTGACTTGGAGCTAATCACTTTTCTCGTTTCAGCTCCACAGTTTCCCCATCTGATATATGGGGGTGATTATGGTCACTCCTCTGCTGGGTCCATCTGGCTTCTGTTGCCAGCATTTTGCTGCAACTGCTCATGTCAACCACATCCTGTTGCAAACTCCTCAGATAGCCCTGGTTACCTTAAGGTCACCACAGGTTGATGCTCAAGGAGCAGTGAGAAGGGAGATGGGAAAATTTGACAGGGGCTTAGGAAACCACAAGGATGGAGGGAAGGCATAGGGCACTTTCATTTAAAGAGACAGGGTAGCTGTCACCGAGGCTGGAGTGCAGTGGCCTGATGATAGCTTGCCACAGCCTTGAACTCCTGGGCTCAAGTGATCCTCCCACCTCAGCCCCCCAAATAGCTGGAACTACATCTGTGTGCCACCATTCCTGGCTAATTTTTATTTTTATTTTTTGTAGAGATGGGGTTTTACTATGTTGCCTAAGCTAGTCTCAAATTCCTGGCCTCAAGCTGTCCTCACACCTCAGCTGCCAAACAAAGTGCTCGGATCACAGGCCTGAGCTGCCGTACCTGGCACAGGAGACTTTTAAACTGGGAAGCAGTTAAAACACACTTGGTTAGACTTGCCCTTTAGGAAGATGGTTTTGGCTTCTGAATTGTGAATGGGTAAGACTAGGCAGAAGATGACAGAAAGAAGGGATGGCAGGGCAGTGCAAGACCAAGCAGCAGTAGAGGGAATGATGTGTGAAAATCTAGGAGAGGCACCAATGGAGAGCACAGCAAGGGTAATCTAGGAGCCCAGGGAAGCTGTGGTCCCAGCATGGACAGGGGCCTTGGGGAGGGGATGGCATGAGACTAAGGGTGGAGAAAGAGCGTGAATTTCATCCCAAAGCCACAGGGATGGTTTTAAAGAGTGGAATGACAATGAGGTTTGGGTTACTAAGAAAATCACCTTAGGCTGCTGTGTGGAGAATAAATTTAAGGGGAGAACAATTATGCTGAGGAGGCCAATTAAGAAAGTTCTGTTGACCAAGTGGAAGAAGATGGGTGCTAAGCTGGGGTGTGGTCAGACTCAAGAGTAGAAGCTAAAGGCTTGACCACTGAGTGGTTATGAAGAGGAAAACAGGCACCAAGGGCAAGTTCTAGGATGACACTGGGCAACCCAAGATGAAAAACACATAAGACAAGGTGAGTGCCATTTAGGTCAGGGGCTAGCCAACTTTTTCTTAAAGGACCAGAGATTTTACTTTTAGTTTAGGATTTGTAGGCCTTACATTCTCTGTCACACCCACTCAACTCTACTGTCGTAGCACAAAATCAGCCAGAGATGATTTGTGAACAAACAAGTGTCCCTATTTGCCAATAAAACTTTATTTACAAAACAGATGGCAGGTAGAATTTTGCCTTGAGGGCAATACTTTGTGGATCCACAGTTTACATTTGATGTGCCTGCTCTAGGTTCAAATAGAGAGTCTTGGGGAGCAGTTGGCATCTGAGTTTAGGAGAGAGGGAATCTGGGGGCTATCAGAGTGTATGTGGCCATCAAAGGTGTACAATGAGATCAGGAGAGAGAGGAACAGAATGCCGAGGGCCAAGCCCTGAAGAAGAGGCGAGTTAGAGGAGCAGGGAAAGAGCTCCTCCTAAGCAGAGGAAGCACACCTGCCAAGTGTGCGTCTACACCACATGCTACAGAGAGCTGGGACGGCATGTGGCTGACATGCCTGGACTAGATTTGTCACCAAATGCTTGTATCCCTGGTGAGAGGATTCAGTTGCAAGAGAGTGATAAAAACCAAATTAAAATATATTCAGGTGGGATCTAGAGGTTAGGAAAACAGAGACAACAGGACTATGGCTAATTCTAAAGAAGTATGGCTGGAAAGATACAGGGAAAGGTGGTGGATGCTAGGAAAGATGAATGGAGGTAGCTTTAGTGTGTTTTTTGGGTTTTGGTTTTTTAATGGGAAAGATGATTTTCAGTGACAATGGGCAGAGAAAGGATAAGCAAGGATCCAGCGGAGGTGGGGGAATGAATGCAGAGTCTGCCACTAACACCCATGGGGCCATTTAAGGGATTGCTGCTGTTTCCTCTTCAGTAAAATGAAGGAGTAACAGGCCCTACCTCGCTGGGCTGACCCCAGGAGCTAACCAGCTTGTGTGTGTGCACTGCTCAACATACATTGAAAAGCAGCTTTTCAATGTTATTCCTTTCTTTGAAGTTATGTGTGTGTGTGTAAGTGTGAGTGTGTGTGTGTGTGTTTGGTTTTTTGGCTTTTATTTATTTTTTTGAGACAGAGTCTCATTCTGTCGCCTTGAGTAGAGTGCTCTGGCATCATCATAGCTTACGGCAACCTCAAACTCCTGGGCTCAAGCAACCCTTTGCCTTGGCCTCCCAAGCAGCTGGGACTACAGCACAGGACACAATGCCCAGCTAAAAACAAAAAAGTTAGCTGGGCATTGTCCTATACTGTAGTCCCAGCTAACTTTTTTGTTTTTCTTAAGAAACAAGGTCTTGTTCTGTCGCCCAGGCTAGACTGCAGTGGCCCGATCAGTGCTCTCTGCAACCTTGAATTCTAGCCTTAAGCAATCAATCCTCCCACCTCCCAAAGTGCTGGGGTTACAGGTGTGAGCCATCGAGCCTGGACTATTATTCCTATTATCATCTTCCCCCATAATTTCAAAAGGAGAAAGCCTAGGGATGCCCAAGCCCATGGTCTGCAAGGTTTCCCAGCTTTGCCAGCAGCCTTGGTGATTCAGGAACATACTGAGTTATTACTTTCTTCTGTGACAGCCTAAATAAATGAGCTTTTTTGTTTGTTTTTTTAAAAAATCAATAAGAATAGCAGTAACATAAGGTAGGTCTCCCAGGAGCTTAGAAGTACTAGAGGCAGGATTTTTATGAGGGTTCGATCTCTTTTGGATTGTAGCATCAGTGAGTCACCGACTGCTCTATAATTGGTCTTAGGCCTCCTTGACCCATGTTTTCTATGAAGAAGAGGTGTGGTGGGCTCTATGCAGCCTAAACTTTTACTACAAATTAGAGGGGGAAAGGTCTGCGGTGGGTCAAATAGTGCCCCCCACCCCTAACTCATGTCTACCTGGAACCTCAGAATGTGACTTGATTTGGAAGAAGCCATTGAGGTAAGGATGGAGATGAGATCATATTGGATCTAGGTGGGTCCTAAAGCCAATGACTGGTGTCTTCGTAAAATGAGGAGAAGACACACAGAGGCACAAACGCAGAGGAAAGGGAGAGACTTGAGCAATGCAGCCAGGAAGGTCAAGGAAATGCCAAGAGCCACCAGGAACTGCAAAAGGTGAGAAGGACTCCTCCATTCAGCCTTTGGGTGGGGTGGGGAGAGGGCCCTGCAGACACCTTGACTTTATTTATTTTTTTAAACAGAGTCTCAAGCTGTTGCCCTGGGTAGAGTGCCATGGCATCACAGCTCACAGCAACCTCAAACTCCTGGTCTTAAGTGATTTTCTTGCCTTAACCTCCCAAGTAGCTGAGACTACAGGCACCTGCCACAACACCCAGCTCTTTTTTGTTGGAATTGTCATTGTTGTTTAGCAGGCCCAGGCTGGGTTCCAACCTGCCAGCCTCGGTATATGTGGCTGGTGCCATAACTACTGTGCTATGGGCACCAAGCCATGGAAGTTTTTTGTTTTGTTTTGTTTTGAGACAGAGTTTCACTATGTTGCCCTTGGTAGAGTGCCATGGAGTTACAGCTCACAGCAACCTCAAACTCTTGGGCTTAAGTGATTCTCTTGTCTCAGCCTCCCAAGTACTTCGAACTACAGGCACCTGCCCACAACACCCAGCTATTTTGTTGTTGTTATTGTTGTTGTCATTGTTGTTTAGCAGGCCTGGGCTGGGTTCGAATCCACCAGCCCCAGTGCATGTGACTGGCACCCTAACCACTGAGCTGTGGGTGCAGAGCCAGACACCTTGACTTTAGACATCTGGCCTCTAGAACTGTGAAAGGACAAATTTCTGTTGTTTTATGCCACCTAGTACAAGGTCATTTGTTATGGTAGTCCCAGGACAGTGCCACAATCTGACTTCATGCTTGGTATAGGGTAGTAAAGGAGGACACAATGTCCCTGTGAGGTGGCACTGGGTCGCCTGAGGGATCCTGTCCAGCATTGGAAAGAAAATGACATGGGGACCAAAGCCTAGACTGAAGCAGGACTACATCTGTGACAGAGTGAGAGGACAGGTCATGCCCCTGTGGTTGAAGGATCCATCAAACCAAAGACCACAGGCCGTGGGGCCCACTGCCAGAAACACTTTGCATCAATTCTACAACTGCTGTGACTGGAGACACACCCACTGCCAGAAATACTTTGCATCAATTCCACAACTGCTGTGACTGGAGACACATTCAGATTAACTTTTTGCTTATTAATTATTTTTTATTTTTTGAGACACAGTCTCACTCTGTTGCCCAGGGTAGAGTGCTGTGGTGGCATCATAGTTCATAGCAACCTCAAACTCTTGGGCTCTCCAGTGATCCTCATGCCTTAGTCTCTGGAGTAGCTAGAACTACAGATGCCCACCACAACGCCCCACTAGTTTTTCTATTTTTAGTAGAGATGGGGTCTCACTCTTGCTCAGGCTGGTCTCAAACTCCTGAACGCAAGGGATCCTCCTGCTTTGGCATCCCAGAGTGCTGAAATTACAGGAGTGAGCCACTTCACCCAGCCCAGATTAAATTTTGATTTACGAATATTTTGAAAATGCTGCTCATTAGTCACCCCAGAATTTTACTTCTAGAAGTTTATTATTAAGGGAAAATTAAACATTCAGATGAAGCTTTTTCCTCCAAGAGGTTTATTGTGACATTATTTATACCACAGAAAAACTGGCAACAGTCTAATTGTCCAGTAGTGACAAGTGAAATTGTTAGATAAATTACCATATATCCACAAGACGGATTACTAAGCAGCCATTGGTAAGATTAATGAAGAATGTTCAATGTTTACAAAGAGTTTTTAATGATGCAAGAGAATGGTGGTGATACAACAAGTAGGAAAAAGTGGTTTTAAAGTGATACAATATGATGTCAGTCATGGAAAAAGAAATGCACAATAAAAGACTGAAAAAAAATGACAAAATGTCTAAGTAGTCTTAAGTTGAAGGAATAATGGTATTTTAAAAAAACCTTTATACTTTCTGAACTTTTAAAACGATTTACTGTGTACATGGATTACTTCCATAATCAAGGAAAAAGTAAAAACTTTTAAAATGCTGTGTACGTGGTTTCCATTTTTATTTTCTCTGATGGATGATTGCACATCAGCAAATCTTGAGTTACCCTAACTACTTAGGCTGCTTACGACACACACACGTACAGAGAGGTCATACGGGTTGTGCCGTGCTGGCTGTAGCAAATGTACATCGAGTTAAAAGGGTGGAACTGTTTGGTGGCTGGTTAAAACACACCACCAGGTGTTGGGGTACAATCAGGTCAGGCTCCCTCTCCCAGTGATCGCTGCTCTTTACGGAGGTCTGTGTGTTGGCCTGGTGATGTGGCATCTGCTGGCATCTCTGCAGCAGTCCCCGGGGGGTGGAGTGCCTGAGTCAACATCTGCCCTGGGTCCCCTTTTCATCCATTTTGGCATTGGCATCACAGCCTCCTACTTGCCACCTTTTCTTCACACTGGGTCTGCCCCAACCCAGCACCCGGCCCCCCGGCCCCCCGACCAGCCCCACTCTACTCCACGTGTCCACCTGGGGCAGACATAGTAAGCTGAGAGCTCAGTGGAGTGGATGCCCCTGATGTGAACTGTCCCCAGTCACAGGATAGGAGGAAGCAGGAGATGTGACCACGACACCGTACACAAGCTCCATCTTTACAGATGGGCCGTCTGTGTCTCCAAGAAGGCTATGTGGATGGCGCCCTAGAGACACATGGGCTGTGTGGAGCCCTCCAGGGCACAGCCGTTGGGAGAGGACAGAAAGGATGGCCTGTGCCCATTTGGGGTAGGCCTGACAGCAGAGCTGGGAGGGTGGATAGGGGGATGTGTCCAACATGGTGCTAGATTGCTGAGAAGTCACAACTACACACACCTGGGGAGCATGCCCCTCTCCCAGTTCATTCGCACGGCAGGTTAGATACAGCTAGATAGAAGTGGAGATATACTTTTTTGAGGGAGGACCTTTCTTGGTGGTTAGATAAACAGTGAGACAGACTCCTGGGTTTGGCATGCTCTGGGGAGGGCCATGCGACGGTGAGGGACTCCCTATTGCTACACTCTGTACAGGGTGGACTGGCCCGCCTGCCTTGCCATGGCCCCTGGCGACAGTCACGGGCTTGACTTCAACCCCTTCTGCCTTGGAGAGCTCTTGAGCCCCAGTAAAATGGGGGCTAAGAAGACAAGAGGGTGGGAGGGGGTCCCCGTGGCCCTGGGGGCACCCCACGTGGGTACTACATGATGTTGCACTGGGTGGCTCCGCAGCAATCTTTGATGAGTGCCAGACCTGTCTTGGCCACTGTGGGCTTGCTAGGTGGGGGCTCTGCTTTCTTCTCTGCCCGGGAGCCTGCAGCAAGACAGGAGCACAGAGGGAGAAAGGGATAGAAAGAAAGAGGTAAGGTGAGGGAAGCAATGACCGTCTGCAGCCCCAGCCCCACCACAACCCTTGGCCAGGTGTTCTAGGTTTTGTGCAGGTGATGTGGAGAACTAATGTACATTTTATATGATAGCTATTCCCCCTTTCATGTGAACCCACTGGCTTTCAGTTCTCAGCCTTCAAACACAGCTGTTAGCCCTTCTCCTAGTCAGCTCTCCTCTCTATTGTAACCACCAAGCTTATAGCACAGTGCCTGCCACTCAAGAAGTATTTGGTAGATGGAAAATGGGGAATTTTGTTCAAGTCACTTCAATCTGAGGGCTCATATTTTTCTTTTTTTTACTTTTTTTGGGCCAAAACTGAGAAGATAGGCTCATATTTTTCAATTCTTGAAACTATTCATACTTTTTTTTTTTGAGACAGAGCCTCAAGCTATTGCCCTGGGTAGGGTGCCATGGCACCGCACCTCACAGCAACCTCCAACTCCTGGGCTCAAGCTATTCTCCTGCCTCCTCCTCCCAAGTAGCTAGGACTACAGGCACCCGCCACAACACCTGGCTATCTTTTTTTGGTTGCAGCCATTATTGTTGTTTGGCAGACCCAGGCTGGATTTGAACCCGCCAGCTCAGGTGTATGTGGCTGGCGCCTTAGCCAGTTGAGCCACAGGTGCCAAGCCTACTCACACTTTTTTTTAAAGATACCTCCACTTCCCATTCTTTGTTTTATCTCCTTCCAGAATTCCTACCAGACATAAGTTAGACCTTCTCATTTTATCTTCTATGTTTCATAATTTCTCTTTTATTTTTCCATCTCTTTTTCTCTTTGTGGTGCATTCCAGGTAATTTTCTCAGGTCTGCCTTCCAATTTATGAATCCTCCCTTCAGCTATATCTCTGTATTTAATCCATTGACTTTTTATGTTGGTGACAATAATTTTTATAGAATGCTAATGTTTTGCAAGTCCACCTATTCTTTTTTGAAGTATCCTGCCATTTCATTTTGGTTGTTATTCCTTCCCTATCTCTTTAGTATATTAAACATACTTGGTTTGTTGTCTCTTTTAAATAGTTCTATTGTTTGTGGTTCTTGGAAGGATACTCTCTTTGTTAGATCTACTGATTCCCCTCATGGTGATTCAATTATTCATGGATTTTTATTTTGTATTGAGAGCCTGTCTTCGTGGTGGTCATTTTATCTGTGACAGAGTGCTGTGTACCATGGGATTCAGAAAGTTCCCTACTTAGCAATTTTATATTTGTTCTTCTAAGGTCCTAGAGATTCCGCTGGTTTTAGAGTAGCTTTTTATCTTTCAATTTGAGATTCCAGCACCAGATGAGTGGCATAAACTTGCTCTTTACATGTGGTATAGTCTTGGTTTCTATACCACATGTAAAGGTCTATAGTTTTTATTTCTTGCCAGAATCATCTCTTCTTTTCTATCCATGTGCCTTGTGGCTTTAAGGGCCAGTAGAAAGGACCATGGTTCTCTTTCCTTCCTCCCCAAACTCTACAATCCTGTGTTCATCAGATGTTAATGGATGGTCAGTGAAAACTAGGTTTATGGTTGCATAGATAGTGATAGCTTTTGGTCTTTGTTTCCCCAGCAAGATTCCCAATCCCTCTTCCTCTGGCAGCAGCTCATGTCCCTATGGCTGCAGAAGTGGCATGTTCCATAGACCTAGGCAATCAGATTATCCCAGTCTCGTAGAAACAGTAATGGGTCTAAGAGGTGGAAACATGATCCAAGAAGGGTTAATCAGAATCTTTCCCTGGCATTTATATATTTAGATGCCAGAGGAAAATATCTGTGGCATTTCCTCAGAGCTGATAAATTATCAGCCTGGAGTTCTGAACCCATGGAGAAGGCCTGTGTAGTAGGAGAAAATGAACTAACATGAAAAGAGAGATAGAGACGAGAAACAGAAGGAAAGTGAGAGAGCTAATAGTGTTCAGTCCCAGAGGCCCTAGTTCTTCAGAGGCTCTTCCTTCAACAAATTCCCTTTTATGCTTAAATCTGAACTGGGCATTTGTTTCTTTCTTTCCCTTCCTTCCGTCCCTCCCTCCATCTCTCCCTCCCTTCCAGGGAGGGTCTTGCTCTGTCACCCAGGCTAGAGGAATGATGTCATCATAGCTCACTGCAACCTCAAACTCCTGGGCTCAAAACAATCCTCCTGCCTCAGCCTCCTGAGTAACTGGGATTACAGACATGCACCACTTCACCCAGCAAATTTTGCTTTTTTTTGTAGCAATGGGGTCTTACTCCTGTTCAGGCTGGTCTCAAACTCCTGGCCTCAAGCAATCTTCCTACTTTGGCCTCCCAAAATGTTGGGATTACATGCATGAGCCAATGCACCCAGCCTCTATTTCTTATAGCTGAAAGAGGATTCACTAATACAGCAGTTAGACACATCTGAGAAACACTGGGTGAACATAAAAAGAAGACAGTTCCTTGACAGCAGGATCCATGATCATTTCAGTATTCTAGTGGACATTGGGACCCTCCAAACAGGGGGTCAAGAATGTAGCATTTCACAGACTAATTTCACACAAAACCCCCTTTGTTCTGGGTATCTTGTGAAGCTAACATTCTAAGAATTGTGCCTCTCACTCTTCCGCAGATTCCAGCCCTAATAGAGGCCAGAGCTCTAAGTGGACACCCAGTTCTTTCTATGAAATTCACCAAATGATGTGATTAGGGAGGGACAGCTGCTGCCAGGACCAGCTACAATGTTTGTGGACTTCAGGGCCCTGTGTTCCAAAATTATTAAGAATTTCAAGACAGCAATAGCAGAACATTAAGCCAGGCACAGTACTCTTCTAGACGCAGGGCCCTTGGCAACTGCAAAGGTTGCAGGCCAGTGAGGCTGGCCCTACCTGCTGCCATTTCACGTTCAAGTTTGATCTCTAGAAAGCATTTTGTTTCACAGCCCTCTGGCCTCCAGACCTTCATGAAATATCTTTTTCCCTTTCTTGGAAGAGGATAAGGAATAATGTATGCACTCACTGGCTGGAGATTTGGTTACTTTGTCTAGAGGTTTTAACTTGATTCTCAGGAAATCGGCCATTTCCTTGTCTTCTTCTTGCTCCCTGTGAAGGCAGAATGTAAGAAAAGGAAAGTACAGTAAGCAAAGAAAACTTAAAGGAACCAGCAAAATAAAGCCCATAGGTTAGCAGGTGGAACCAAGTGTTAAGCTTTGTGGATGGTGTGTATGTTGTTGTGTGTTATGTGTGTATGTTGTATTTGATGATCCTGCTCTGAGCCAGACACACATAACAAGAATGAGATAAATGCTTACCCCAAACTAGAGTGAGACCTCAGGGCAGAGGCTGAGGCATCACAGGACCCAGCCTCCCTGCTATGGATCAATGAGCTAGGCAACACCTCCCCTGACCTTGTGTCTTTAAGCTACCCTGTTCACCTGTGCTCTCAAAAAGCACATGTCAGTTTTCAGAGAACAAGTCATCCTTAGCTCGTCCAAGAATCACTAGGATAAAGTTGGTGGGTCCAGCCTGGCTGAGCTAGGCAAGGCACATCCCAGGGGCCTTGGAGAGGGTCTCTGAGGACACAGGATAAAGAGAAGCTGCCTTCTGGATTGGAAGGGGCCCTGAGGGCCTCTCTTCTTGTGAAGGGATCCAGCTGAAAGAGGCTTTGAAAAGTTGCCCTGATGAGTTGTGAAGGCATGTAGGAAGCTCTGTCATGTGTTATATGATAGAATTCCTCCCTGGTCATCTCCGTGAATGACATTCTCTGAACACACACAGACTTTCGCTGGATTTCAGTTTTTCTTGAATATGGAATGAGTCCTCAGGCCAGAAGGCTGGGATTCATTTGGATGCAGTGTCCGGGGACTATTGGATGAGGCCATGCCTCTTAGGAAGGCTGTGAGTCCCAGGAGCAGATGATGGGTGCTGGGAGAAAGTGGACGCTTGGTGCCCAGCAGTCTGGCGCTCGTGGACACGCAGGTCACTCACCGTAACCGCTCAACCTCTGCGTCATCCACCAAGAAGTCTCTCTTCTGCACCAGTTTGTGGATCTTCTGGATTAGCTCATCCTCTCTCTGTTTCTGCAGCTTGGTTTTTTCTTTTTCTGGGAAGAAGAAAACATCAAAAAAGAGATGAGGGTGACCTAGAAAAGGGGCTTGAGTACGAGAGGCCAGAGTTATAATGCTGGCTCTAAGCAACTGGACCTCTTCAAGCCTTAGTTTCATCCACTGTAAAATACACACAGTGAGGCTTAAAATGCAGTGATGGTAGTAAAGAGCTTAGCAGGAAGCTTGGTCTTAGCAGGAGCATTTGGTAAATGGGGACGACACAGCAAGGAGAAGGTAGAGGGTGAGGAGGGGATGGTGGGGGAGAGCTGGGAGGAAATCACTTTGTGGTGAGAATAAGCCTGTCCCAAATACCAAGGGCTAGGACGCCAAAGAGAAAAGTAAAGAGAGAGGGCTGCAGGTGAGATTTGAAGAAACTTTGAGACCCACTTCAGCCTCCTTCTGCTCCAACCACTTCAGAATAAAAAATGTGGGGCAGCTTGTCTGTCTGCCTGTCTGTGACCGGCGTTGACAATTTCTTCTGGATCTGGAAGCAGAACGAGAGGTGAATGAGAGAGGAAGTTGGCTTCTCCCATTGACCAGTGAAGAAGGGCAGTGGAATTGCTAACTAATCCCCATTGCTACACTGGACGATGGTAGAGTCACTCCTGCCATGTGGGTGTCTGAAGTCTGCGCCCCCAAATCACCACCCCTCTCCAGGTGAGGGCCGGCACCCACAGATTTGCCAGGGTCCCCTGGTCACTCCAGCTCTCTTAGGCAGTCTGTAGTGTGACTTTCCTCTGCAAGTAACCATCGACAGCACCCCAACATTCCCACATGCCCTGTCCCAAACACCAGGTCTTGGCCAGAATCACCTAAAAATTTGCTGGGCCCCCAGCACCTGAAAACATCTGTTCTATAGTTACTCATACACATTTTCTACCTCTCGCCAATCAAGGCATCCTGCTGCCTCCCACAGACACTAGCAATTCCTGGGAGAAGCCACCTAATCACAGAAGTGGGCCGCACCAATTTACAAGCCAGTGTCCACATCACTGGCCAATGCAGCTCACGTGCTTATATGCCACATCCCCTTCCTATCAGCATCTCTGCTGGCAGGCACTACCCTCCTGCTTGGTGATATGATCCCTTTGCTTGCCAACATCACCTACCTACTGTCACTGGGAACCCCCAGCTTGCCAACTCCCCCCACCATCTTGCCAGCATCACCTACCTGATTCCTAACATCCCGGGTGCTTGCTGTCTCACCTCCAACTTGCTTCTCACCTGCTCCAGTCATCTCCTGAACCGTGGCCACCAGCATCTTTCCCTGAACCATGCTGTAGCCTCCTTACTGGTCACCCTGGCCCATGGCTTCTTCCCTGTAGAATCTGTCCCATTTCCCGCTCCCCTCTTCCTAGCTGTGTGACTCTAGGCACAATCCTCAACCTCTCTGAGCATCCAATCTCTCAACACAGCTAATCATAGAGTTGTTGCAAGTTTGAAGAGCTATAAATCAAGTAAAATACCTCGCTCACTGCCTGGTGCATAGGAAGGACACATGAAAAGTTAGCTGCTGTTATTTTTTTTATTAAATCATAGTTGTGTACATTAATGCACTCATGGGGTACAATGTGCTAATTTCATATATGAAATATTTTCATCAAACTGGTTAACATAGCATTCATGGCATTTTCTTAGTTATTGTATTAAGACCTTTATATTCTGCATCAGTAAGTTTCACCTGTACCTTTCTAAGTGGCTGCTATTATTGTACACTATTATGTTACTGTCACTATTGTTTTAGAGATTAAATGCCCTCCCAATTAAATATTTATCAAACCAGGTGCAAAAGAAATGAATACTTATTTAATGAAGGAGAAGCAAATGCTTAAAGTATATACCCATGGTAAGTGCTTAATTAGCTGCAGCTATTAGAATGCTATTTGTGTTAGCATGTGTTTTACATTTTCATTTAATCTAGGCCTCCTTACCTCAGCACTGTTGACATATGGGACCAAATACTTCCCTAGTGCAGGGGCCTGCCTATGCATTGAAGGACACTCACCTAGTACATCCCTGGCTTCCATCTACTATATGGCAGTAGCACCCCGACCCACTCCAAGTTGTGAAAACTAAAAACGTCTCCAGACATTGCCGAATGTCCCCTATCACCCCCTGTTGAGCAGCACTGCTTTAATCCTTCCCGACAACCCTAAGACAGAGACACTATCATTAGGTTCAAGGGGAAGGTACCCATGTCCTCTACAGCCAAGCCTATGCACCCCCAGTTCTAGGTAGTGGTGGTGGGAGTAGACGTGGGGCCAGGCATCTGGCTGATCTTTGAGAAGCCCTCTAGGCAGGAAGGCCCCCAGGCATTGTCCAATCACAGAAACTCCCACTCACCACCCAATAGTTGGTGAATTATGTTCTGACCCTGTCTCAAGAAACATGATTTTCTTGACTGGTCATGGTTCTCTCTCCTTATACTTCAATTTTTTATTTTATTTTATTTTTTTGAGACACAGTCTCATTCTGTCACTCTGGGTGGAGTGCCGTGGCATTATAGCTCACAGTAACCTCAAACACTTAGGCTCAAGAGGTCCTCTTGCCTCAGGCTTTGAAGTAGCTGGGACTACAGCGCTCAACATATGGCCCGGCTAGTTTTTTGTCTATTTTTTAGTAGAGACAGGGTCTTGCTCTTGCTCAGGCTGATCTCAAACTCCTTAGCTTGAGCAATCCACCTGCTTCGGCCTCACAGAGTGCTAGATTATAGGCATGAACCACCACACATGGCCTTCATACTTTCACTGATGTGTTGCCAGAAACATCTGGGTTTTCCCCACCCTGAACTCAGCTAAATCTATCTAGAAACCTGGACCTGGTCCAGGGAACACAGAGAAAGACTCTCAAGCAGAAGGGCAGAGGAGAAGGTGGAGACAGGTGACCATGATGGCAGAAGAGGGAAAGGTGCTCACAGAACTTTGATATCTGAATTTCTGCCAAAAGCTATCGGGAAGAATGAGTTTCTGGGGAATCAGTGGGACAGGGCTCTGTTGCTAACTGGCTCCATGACCTTATTTGAGTCCTGATCCTCACTGGGGAAGTCAAGGGCATTTCAAGTGGGACCAACCCCACACTACAGGGTGTAGCATCCCTGGTCTCTGCGTATAGATGTCAGTATTGATCCTGTCTCTAATTATACTTTTGATATTTTGTTCATCATGGATTTTTTTACATGTATTGATTTCACAAGTATTGCATTAAGATAGCCTCACCCTGGACGAGCCCTGGTCAGCTGTGCTGTTCCAGAGATCACCCAGCTCCTCACATGCTCTGGAGGCTGCCCTAGCCCTGAGAGCTCCACGCTCACTTCTACTCTGCCTTGACACACAAGAGCTCAGTTGGCTGGCTCCATGTATCCTGCTGAGCCAATGGTGAGCCCCAGGAATCCTTGCTCCCAACAGGAAGATGGTAACCCAGGAAGCACTGCTGGGCGATTCCATCATCACCTGGGTGATTGGGCCCAGCAGAGTCTCCTGGGAAGTTCAAACTGGGATACAGAGGCCATGAGATTTGGGCTCTTGGGTAGGGAGATCACGAAAGAGAGATGGAGTGGCCTTGCTTCCTTCGTGTGCTAGAGAGAAAAAACAAAATGTCCGCTCAAAACAGGTGGTGGAGGGGTAGGGGGAGAACATTTCACCAGCTTTCCTGTTTCTGGTTCCAGGCCCTTGTGGGCTGGGTTGGGCTTCATATCTGTAGCAGGCTGAATAGATCTCCTCCTGCTAGGGTCTGAATATTTGTGCCTCCACCAAATTCAAAAGTTGAAATCCTCACCCCCATGGTGATGATATTAAGAAGTGAGGCCTTTGGGAAGTAAATAGATCAGGAAGGAGAAGCCCTCATGAATGGGATCAGTGACCCTATAAAAGAGGCCCTGGGGGGAGCTTTTTGTCACCACCTAGGGACATAGCAGAGGTGCCATCTCTGAGGAACAGACCCTTACCAGACACCAAATCTCCCAGCACCTTGATATTGGACTTGCTGGCCTCCAGAACTGTGAGAAATAAATGTTTGTGGTTTATATGCTACAGTCTATGGCATGTTTGTTACAGCAGCCCAAGTGGTCTAAGATGCTCATAAAATTTAAGTTTGCCCCATATTGAAATAGTGTCTCACTCTCCTCCCCAAATTTATGTCTATCCTATTTGGAAATATCCTATTTCCAAAGTAATTTGGCAGTTACTTTGCAGATATAATTAGTTGAGCTGCAATGAGGTCATGCTCTTTAGGATGGGCCCCAAATACAATGACTAGTGTCCTTATAACAAGAGGAGGGGACACAGAGACAGGGAAGAAGCCACATGATTACAGAGGCAGAGACTGGCGATGCAGCCTCCAGCCAAGAGACACCAAGGATTGTGTGGAGCTTCTAGAATCCAGAAGAGGCACAGAAGGATTCTCCTCTAGAGCCTCAGGAAGCAGCATGGCCCTATTGACACCTTGATTTTGGAGGGCTGGCCTCCAGAACTGTGACAGAGTACGTTTCTGTTGTTTAAGCCACCCAGTTTGTGTTAATCTGTAAGGGCAGCTCTAGGAAGCAGTGCTCCTGAGGCTCCCTTGCCCTAGGAGTAAGCAAGTTTTGTTCTCACATATGTTTAAATGGGTTTCTGTGCCTTTCAACCAAACCATACTGTGGAGGGTTGTAAAATGAAACAGTAGAACAAGCCTGGTTGTTCCCAATCTTGGTTGTTCATCACAGTCATGTGGGATGCTTTTAAAAATCACCACTGCCAGAGCCCCACACCAGATCAATTGCATCAGAATTTCTAGTGTGTGGTGTCTAGACTTTGGTACTTTCCCCCATTCTTTCATGTTTGACATTTAACTTTTAGGGGGTGAGAGTTTTATTGCAGTATGATTCACATACCATGCAATTCATTTGTTCCAAGTATATCTGAAGAGTTGTACAACCATCACCACAATCTGTTTTTGAACATTTTTGTTACCCCCAAAACAAACACCATACCTACTAGCTGTTACTCCCTTTCAATTAGGAGAGTCTAGTCACTCAGTTATCCCCTAGCACCTAGTAAATGCTCATAAAGTAAATTGTATCTTGTTCTAAAGTCACTGCACACACTAACCTTACAACAAGACTGTGAGCACTTCTATGCTTTGCATTTGTTATATGAGATAGTCATATCCCTTATATGAGATAGTCAAACAACCATGAGAGGGTGACATTATGGGCATGCCTCGTTTTACAAACAAGGAATTTAAAGCTTAAAGAAATTAAAGTATATGATGAAGGTCACCTAGCTACTAAGGCTGCATGTGAATGCAGATCACTGTACCCTAAAGAAGCAGTTCTTATATGGGGGCAATATTGCCTCCCCTGAATTTAGCAACAAGTGGAGACATTTTTGGCTGGCAGAGATGCAGGGCAGGGGAAGGCTGTGCTGTCTGTTGGCCTAGAGTGGGGAGAGGCCAGGCATGCTGCTTAGCATCCTCCAAGGCACAACACAGACCAACCCAAACAAAATGTTGTGAATCCCAAATGATGATATTGACATTTTGACAGCCCAAATGTTAACAGCGTCAAGGCTGGGAAATGCTTCTCTAAAGCACATTATGCTGCCCTTGTAGCTCACTAACAGTTGTCACTGTGGGTACCTACTTTGTGCTTTGACAAGAGAGAAGCCTTCTGTGTCCCCCACTGTATGCCCAGCACCTAGTTCAGGGCTTCCTGTAGAACAGACTCTTGGGACACACTTCTTGAACTAAGAGAAGAGTAAACATATTCAAATCAAGGATAATGGTGGCTGCTTCTCTGGCCTGTATTGTTCCTTGCCAAGGTCAAGTTTCTTCTTCTACAGCTGTGTTTATTTAGTCAATAAATCTTCCCTTAGCACCAACCAAACCCTCATGTTGTGCCATCAAGAAGCATGAAGTCTGAAGAGACACACACCCCATGGAGGGCACCTAACTCAGCCTAAGTGGGCAGAGAAAGCTTTTCTTCGGGGGCGTCAAACAAGTAATGCTGTGAATAATTAGCAAATCTAGGTTGACTCCAGAGTTAGAACATGTAACCACTACACTCTACTTGTTACCAAACAGGATAATAAGAGTAATAATTGCTAATATTTACTGGACTATTGGGGGGCAGATACCAAGTTAGGCTTATTGAGCACCTTGATATTTATACTCAATGCATTAAGTGCCATTACTATTACTACCCTTTTACAGAGGAGGAGAAATTCAGTCTCAGGGAAGTAAAGTGACTTGCCCAAGGTGAAGGAGGTGGCTAGAATTAGGAGTTGAACCCGGATCTGCCTGAAGTTGTGTTTGAACCATGAGGTCAGGGAGTGCTGTGTTGCAGGAATGAGGAGAAGACAGGAACTTTGTCTTCCAGACACTACGGGAAGAAATGAGCAGCTGCTTGACATGAGGTGAAGGCACAGATGGTTACCTGGGATGGCGACCAAGTTCTGCAGCTCCTGCTTCAAGTCCATGATGTCTTTGCAGAGCTGGATGTCATCCATCCTGGGGAAACAGGACACCACACAACAGCGGGTTATGTCAGCAGAGCACTGCACCTCAAGAACCACCCTGACAAAAACAAAGAGGGCTTGTGGACATGGGTCACCCTTTGTAAAGGCCACACATGCTCATTGTAGACCTCTTTCTTCAAAAGGAGAAACTCCAAAACCACCTATTATCTCACCACACAGAAATGATTGATCACTGTTATTAACACCTTAACAAAGTTCCTTCCGATCTTCATGTGCCAAGCTTTTTTTTTTGAGACAGTGTCACTATGTCGCCCTGGGTAGAGTGCCGTGGCATCACAGCTCACAGCAACCTCCAACTCTTGGGCTTAAGCCATTCTCTTACCTCAGCCTCCCAAGTAGCTGGGACTACAGGCACCCACCACAATGCCTAGCTATTTTATTTTTGTTTCAGTTGTCATTGTTTAGCTGGCCCAGGCCAGGTTTGAACCCGCCATCTTCAGTGCATGTGGCTGGTGCCATAACCCCTGTGATAGAGGCACTGAGCCAATGTGCCTAGCTTTTGTTCGCTTATACAAGTGCAAACAAAACCTGTGTTGCAGGTTCACTATTTTGTTTTTAGCCTATGTTAAAAATGTTTAAACATAGGGGCGGCGCCTGTGGCTCAAAGGAGTAGGGCACCAGCCCCATATGCTGGAGGTGGCAGGTTCAAACCCAGCCCTGGCCAAAAACTGCAAAAAAAAAAAAGTTTAAACATCACATAAATTCAAAATATAGAGAAAACTTCCTCTCATATATGTACCAACAAGGCTAGATATCTAAAATACATATCGTTATTAAGTTAAAAAAAGGAAATTAAATTTATTTTTATTTTCCAACTTAATAATCTATTTTAGGCATCTAGCCTTATCAGTAGATGCAAATCTCATTTTTAATAGCTGCATAGTATCCCATTGTATTGATACACAGTAATTTATTTAACTATTGCCCTGTTCATGAACCTCTGGGTTGTCTCCTGATACATTTCTAGGATATGCTGTTAGAAATGCGATTTCTGGGGCTAGTGACTTGAACACTTACATTTTAATAGGAATTTCCATATTGCCCTCTAGAGAGATCGTGCCCACTATTCCCAGCCAGCACCAGTGTGTGTGTGTTGGGGGGGCGATGCTCCCTCCTGAAAGCTCCATAACTGGGTCACATGGACAGTTTTGCATTGCTCATTATGCTCTTGTGTGCATGCTGCAAAAATTAACTCACCTTACCATAGACAATGTCTCTAATGATTGCCTGGAGTTTCACCAAGTAGATGTACCAAGGTTGTGGTAATTATGCCCTTATCTGGATGACTTTAGGTGGGTTTTCAGGTTGTTTGTGCTCTATCAGCCGCTGTAGAATGAACATGGACTCACGTAAGCCTTCTTGCTCATGTTGGATTTTTGGAGAGAGGGATTCACATTCTCAGAAGTGGAACCACCAAGGACAAAAGAATTGATATGTCCACAGCTGTTAAGACATGTTTTCAAGTTGCTTCCCCACAATGTGTACGCGTGTGTTCACTACGCACTTCTTTATTGAACACCTATGATGTTGGCCCCAATCCTCAGCTCTCAGGATACAGCAGTGAACAAGACCAAGCCATCGGGAAGCTGACGTTTTGGCAGTAGAGTCAGAGGGTGAACACATATATAATAATCCAGATGCTACAGAGAAGAGTGAAGTGGGTTAATGGGTTCAATATTTGTCAGTAGCAAATATCCTACTTTGCTCCTGACAGCTGTCCTTGGGGGAGACAGAGGGACAGCATTAATATTTGTTTTGTCTATGAGGAAACAGGTAAAGGGTATGGGCTCAGTGCATGCAGGTAGTAGGGCAGGATCAGGACTAGAAATCAACCCTTGGGATCTGAGTTCACTTATCTTTCTGCCCCATCCCACAGCATGTTCGTCAAGAGTCTGGTCTGCTGATTCCTTTTCACAGTGCCATCTGCCCACTAGCTTGGGGCATGCATCCCTTTGCTGGTCAAGAACTACTCATGTTTTCCATTCCAATTCTAGCACCCCAGCTTCCAGGCAGGGGTGCTGTGCCTCAGGCCACATCTCTTGTTGCCAAGCTTTTATCAAGCCCCTGCCCTAGGATGTCCTAGCAGGTGGCAGCTGCCTCGAATGAGCTTGGACTTTCCAGAAGGGCACAGGCTGTTCCTGTGGGTTTCTATAGGCCATTGTTCTGCGGAAAGGACTCCAGAATCCTTTTCCACAGCTAATGCAGAGATCAGGTTACATTAGTGGTTCTTGGTGAAGGCTATTTAGTCCCCAGGGACGTTTGGCAATGCCTGGAGATGTATTTTATTATTACAACTGAAAGTATGTTGCTCTAAGGGTGGCTGCTACCAGCATCTAGTGGGTAGAGGCCTGGGATGCTGCTGAACACCCTACCAGTTTCAGAACAGTCCCCACAACAGAGAAGGATCTGGTCCAAAATGGCAATCATGCTCTAATTGAGAAATCTTAGATTATAACCACAGGACTGTCACAAACACCTTATTGACAATTTTTGAGAGATGTGAGAGGAAAAGATGGAGAAAGGAAAAAGACGTGTAGTGATTAGAAGCCAGAGTTTTGACATCAACGAGCTTGGTCTCAAAGGGGCCAAATGTGCTCTAGTGACTTCATTTCTCTGAGTCTCACTTTTCTCATTGTTAAAATGGGAACAATGATAGGACCACTTTCGAGGATTATTATGGGTGTCAAGCACTGAGCACGGTGCCTAGGATGGACAGAGTAAAATAACTCTTATTATTATGATGAGCTGTGAGAGAGAAGCAGGGAGGAAAATAACCCAAGAAAATGATGCTGAACAGTCACTGTTTCTGAGAAATGGAGCTAACATGCAAAACCTGTAGAGAAAAAACTTCTATTGATTTTGTTTCCATCATAGTTTTTGTTGTTGTCATTTATTTTGTTTTTGTTTTCTTAAGACAGAGTCTCACTCCATTGCTCCAGACTAGAGTGCCATAGCATCATAGATCACAGCAACCTCAAATTCCTGGGTTCAAGTGATCCTCCTGCCTCAGCCTCCCAAAGAAGCTGGGGCTGCAGGTGCTGCCACGATGCCCAGCTAATTTTTGTATTTTTGGTACAGATGGGGTTTCACCCTTGCTCAGGCTAGTCTCGAATTCCTGAGCTCAAGCAATTCTTCCCCCTTGGCCTCCCAGTGCTAGGATTACAGGCATGAGCCATCACCCCTGGTCTGCCATAAGTCTTCAAATGACATTTTTATCTGATTATAGAGTGGATCCTTAATCACTGTAGAAATTTTGGAAAATACAAACAAGTACAAAGAAGGAACCTAAAATTATGCATAAGCTTCTGTTACACACACCAAAGACCACTTGTACTATAGTGTTCTGGTATATTTCACGCCATGCTTTTCCCTCCCATGTGACCCAGGGGGCCCTTGCCTCTGTCCATGATGTCACTGAGTCTCTCAAAGAGACCCAAATCCACAGCATATTGACAGGTAAGTGGAAGTCTATGGAAGAGCTCATGGGGCGTCACGCTGCCAAACTCCCATCAAAACCCCTGAGAGATGGAGCAGTTTCCCCCAAGTGTCCCACCTCTTTTCTCTCTCTTTTCTCACATCTTCCATGTGCCTTCCAGCCACAGGAGGCCTGTCAGGTCCCAAACAATCCAGCTCTGGTCTTCAACTTAACAAATCCATGTTGGCAAAATCAAAGCCTGATGGTTCTCAGAATATGCCCTCAAGAAGGAAGCTTGCTGCCCTGCCAAGCTATCCATCAGAATGTGGACATTCATACCTTCACCTACTAGAAATCACTTCTTGGTTTGGCACCTGAAGCTCAGCAGCTAGGGCGCCAGCCACATATACCAGAGCTGGTGGGTTCGAATCCAGCCCAGGCCTGCCAAACAGCAATACCAACTACGACCAACGAAGAGCCAGGCATTGTGGTGGGCACCTGTAGTCCCAGCTACTCGGGAGGCTGAGGCAAGAGAATCACTTAAGCCCAAGAGTTTGAGGTTGCTGTGAGTTGTGATGTCACAGCACTCTACTGAGGGCAACATAGTGAGACTCCGTCTCAAAAAAAAAAAAAAAAGAAAGAAAGAAATAGAAATCACTTCTTTCTCTGAAAGATGAAGGGATGGGTTGTTCTGCCATTAAGGAAAACAAGGAGTCGATGTTTACAGAGACTTTAGTACATGAGGGGCACGGTGCTCACCACTTTCTGAGCATGAACTCATGTAAATCCTCAAAGCACTCTTGTGAGAGGGGCATTGTTTTTATTTCCATTTTGTGTGATGACAGCTCTGATGTCCATTCCAGAAAAAGAGTTCCAAAATGACTTTGAAGGGTAGACTAGTCGCTGGTGTTGGTGCATAGTTTCCTAAGAGAAGTACTTCCAAGGTGACCACAGTGGCAGCCACTTACAGAAGCCCCACTTGCCTTTGCCAGATCCCCACTTTTCTACGCTGCCTTGCACCTAGAGGTAGCCAGGACACATACTTAGGATCAATGAGATGTAAGAGAAAGTCTGCCTGGGCTTCTGTGAAAGATGCTGAGGGTCTTGGGTACTGCCCTGAAGCTCTGTAGCCACTACAGTGAGAATAGCAGAGGGGAAGTGAGAAAGGACACCCGATGATAAACTTGGGCCACCCTGCTGACTCTTGGACCACCTGCATCTGGACTGCTTGCTAAGTAAATATTAAATATCCTTATGACTTACATAGAGTGACGTGACCAACTGTCTTGGTTTACCTAAAACTATTCCAGTTTCAACACTACAATTTCCATGTCCTGGAAAACCCTTCAGTCCCAGGAAAACTGGGCAGGTTGGTCACTCTAGATTTAAGGCGCTATTAATTAGATACTCTGACTGGGCACGGTGGCTCATGCCTGTGTAATCCTAACACTCTGGGAGGCTGAGGTGGGAGGATCCCTTAAGCTTACAAGTTTGAGACCAGCCTGAGCAAGAGTGAGAACCCATCTCTACTAAAAGTAGAAATAATTAGCTAGGCATTGTGGTATGAAGCTGTAGTCCCATTACTTGGGAGACCGAGGCAGAAGGATCACTTCAACGCAGGAGTTTGAGGTTGCTGTGAGCTAGGCTGATCCCACAGCACTCTAGCCTGGGCAACAGCATGAGACTCTGTCTCAAAAAAAAAGGGATGCTCTGTTGTTTGCAGCTGAGGACATTTTCACAGATCTGCTGGTGTGTAGATAGGTGTGTTTGTAATGAGAGTAGGATGAAGACATAACTACATCTACCCTGCTCATTGCCAGCCTTGCCAACATTGCATTGTAACTATTTTCTACAATGCCATGAAATCCTGTTGTTCAAAAAACATTTGAATAGTTCATGCAAAGTGCTTTGGAAACTTGGCTGGAACCCTGAATAAGACACATTAGTCCAGGTGGCGCCTGTGGTTCAGTGAGTAGGGCGCCGGCCCCATATACCAGAGGTGGCAGGTTCAAACCTGGTGCCGGCCAAAAACTGCAAAAAAAAAAAAAAATACTACAAAGAAAAAAAAAAAAAAAGACACATTAGTCCAGGTCTCTGTATTATCGTATTATCAGTGCTGAATCCTGGAAATCACACTGTGCTGTTGCCGGCTGATTCCAGAGACAGATGTCATCTCAAGAACCTGATGAATGCAGGAAGGATAAGAAAGCCAGTCCCATGTCACTCCACTTCTCGGCCTTTCACGCTGGGACAATGGGGGAAAATGGGTCATTTTACCAGCTTTGGGTGGAGAGAGGTGATCAGGCCCTGGGAGAACGACAGAGCTGCCACTTTACAAGACTTCTTTGAAAATGACACAATCTGGCAGCTTGACTTGCAGCCTAATGGGAACCCAGCAGAGACTGTGAAGCAGGAGCAGATCACCAGAGGCAAGGGCTGACTTTTAAAAATAGTATTTACTGGCTCCTTTCTAAAATAAATTGTGGAGGCCGTGGACGTTTTCGGGGGCATGGGGAGTAACATCTGACCTTAGAGAGAAAAACTGTTCGGGGATTTGGAACCTGGGTCTGAGTCCAAGCCCTGCCACAAACCCACTCTGTGACCTTGGAAAAGTCATTCTCCTCTCTGGACCTGTTTCCTCATGTATATAAGGTCTGGCAATTAAGTTTGTGAACTCATCCTAGAAGAAGCGCTACATACCTTATTGCTGAATATCACCATAGTCACCTTCAAAGTACACCCCTTGGAAAGGGGTGCCAGTACCTAGCTCACTCTTCAAAGTAGTCTTAGAACTCTGAAATGGCCATAAAAGCCGTTACCATATTACTCTTGCTATCCTGAATGTCATCAAAATAACTTCTTTTCAATATTTCCTTTGTCTTTGGGTAAAGAAAAAAGTCATTGGAGGCCAGATCAGGTGAGGAGGAAGGGTAGTCCGATACAGTTATTTATTTATTGGCTAAAAACTCCCTCACAGACAGTGCCATGAGAGCCAGTTCTTTGTCATGATATAAGAGCCTTGAGTTATTGGCCAAGATTTTCAATTGAGATTTCCTTTTCTATCAATGTTTACTTGGTCTGCTATGCTTCTCACAGTGAGTTGACAATTTTTACATACAATTTGATGGATTTTTGCAATGTTTTCATGAGTTCTGCTCATTATTGGCCACCCTTGACCTCTCCTCATCAGTGACGCTTTCTCTCCCCTCAGAAAAATGTTTAATCCATTTGCACACTGCCATTTTCTTCATGGTATTCTCCCCATCATTTTTGGACTAATATGTCCCTGCTTCCACTTCCACTCTCACCAAGTTTAACAAGAAATTCAATGTTCGTTCATTGCCATAATTCAAGTTCTCACATTCTCATGACACCACACAAAAACATGCAACAACAATAATGAACACCACTGAGCAAGACACCCCCACATATCAACATGAACACAACTCTGAGATGCTGACATACCAGGGCTGTGCTGCCAATGTAAGCACACAGTGGCAAGTTCTGGAACTTAATTGTTAGACCTCATAACATGAGTTTTTGATGAGCACTACAGCTCCATTCTGCCAGCACAGAGAGGACACAACTTACTTGAGACCCAGCCTTGTGTAAATGTAGATCTCGGGTCTACCATGTGTTGGCTACAAATTCCTTTGCAACTCCTGGACTATCTCAGCCAACATTTCTGTGTCAAAGAATGAACCTCACCTTCATGTGTTATTTCAATTTCCTCAAACCAAATGCCACTGAGATGATGAACACATGCGTTTGGTTAGCTCCTACCAGATTCATGAGCTTCATTGCTATCCCTGGGGAAGAAAACTTGTTAAGAAGTCTCCAGGAAGCCCTTGGGCTCAGCCATTTCTGAGTATCATGCTGAAGGACCAGACCCAGGGACCAGAGAGGTGCCAGCCAGGCGGTGCTGGTGACAAACCTAGGAAAGGGACACCCTTGCAATGCACCCTGGAAGGCCAAGCTGCATCTTTTCTCTTTCAGTGGTTTATTTAATGGTCTGAGCGTTAACTTCCACTCCCATCACCCTGGTTTTTGTCCACTGGTTGTAACCAGACCCTCATTCCTAGATGTGACATTCTGTTCCCAGAAGAATGTTTCCTCCCTCAACTGAGGTTTATTCTTCTCTTCTTCAAGGGTTTTCTATGTTGTCTTAGCTCAATTCTTCCTAAAACAAAAATTACTTAAAACATTGAAAAGCTATCAAGCTATACACTTGTGGTTTGTGCCCTTTTCTATATGTTACATATCAATTATAAGTTTACCCAAAAAAAATTTACCAACAATATAATTTAGTTTTGTTTTAGACTTAAGGGGGCAGTTTTAGTCTTTTTTTTTTTTTTGAGACAGTCTTATTTTGTCACCTTCAGTAGAGTACCATGGTGTCAGTGCTCATAGCAACCTCAAACTCTTGGGGTCAAGTGATGCTCTTGCCTTAACCTCTCAAGTAGCTGAGACTATAGGTGCCCGCCACAATATCCAGCTAGTTTTAGAGATGGGAGTCTTGCTGATGCTCAGGCTGGTCTTGAACTCCTGAGCTCAGGCAATCCACCCACCTTGGCCTCCTAGAGAGCACTAGATTATAGGCGTGAGCAACTGCTCCCGGACTGCTTTTGGTATTTTTTTTAAAAATTACACAAATATTATATATATATGGTCTAACTATCAAAAACATCAAACAAAGAGAGGAGCAAGATGGTGGCCAAGTAATAGCTTCCTTGCAACTGGGCATGGTGAGTCTGGGGAGAGAAGACTCCAGGCATCTCTGGCTGGTGGGATCTGCCCAGAAACATCCCTTTGGAGACACAGGGAGTCAGTGTGAGACTTCTGGACCCCATGAGGAGGATAAAAGCAGTGGAGAACTGGTAAGTGTTTGCATGTGTTCATTCGGTCTAATCTTGCCAACAGCTCTAAGTACAGGCAGCAATGAGATTGGAAACTAGAAAGGCCTTACCTGTGAGCTGTTTTGGTTTTTTGGACTTGGCACTCAGTTGAACTACCTTGGGAGAACTTAGGCAAGAGTGCAGAGGTCTTTAAGCATTGTATAGGGCCCAAGACTGAGCTGCTGAGCCAGATGGAGCTAATAGTGTTTGGCTGTGGGCCACGAGGAGCCATTGTGAGAGAACTGCCCCAGGAAGCTCCCCCCTCAGGGTCACAGAGCAAGGATCAGGTGGGAGCAAGTAATCTAGTGATTGAGCCACCTAAAGGTGGGGACTGAGACACCTTACAGTCTTAGCCCTCAGGGGCATAGGGTGAGATGGGTTTTGGCACACTGGGTAAGTGGATAGACACTCAGGAGTGATCCCAGCAACAAGTGCTTTTCTGGGAAAGCCTCTGCTTAGCCAAGATTAGCAGTTTAAAGAGCCTTTTAAGCAGGCAGAGGAGAGATTTAGGCTCTCCACCCTGTGGGGTTTGAGACATCAGCAGAGGGCTCCAGTCTCCATCTCGTACAGCTGTGCCAGCACTGTGATTAACATCTTATACCCCAGAAGATCACCTTTTGCCCAGACGATATCCAGCAAGATATATATATACTGCTTTGCTTTTTTTTTTTAATTTCAACATTTTCCCTATAGATTTTTCTTTTTTTTTTCTCTTTCTTTTCTTTCTTCATTTTTCTAGTTTCAATACAATTTCCCATTATTGCCTTTTTCAACAATTAGAACTTCATTTTTGTTAGTGTCTCTACCCCTATTATTTGGTTTTCCCCCCAATTTTATCCCATGAAGTTTTCTGTTTGCTTGTTGTGGTTTGATTTATAGCATTTTTGCCTTTCCTTTTTACTTGGTGGAGGTGGGGAACTGTGTCCAAACAGGCTAGCAAAGAGCTGCTGACCTCAAGGGAACCACCCAACTCAGTACCCCTAGAGGTTGGGGGTTTTTAAGGTTGGGTCAAAGTACCCTACTGTACACCTTATTCCTCCTGTCTCCCTCTTTCTGTGCCTCTCTTCTTTTTGTCAATATTCCCTTTTACCCACCCCCTCTCCTTTCCCTTTTTTCTTTTTTTTTTTCTTTCTTTTGTCCCTTCTTGCTCTTCAATCTTCTCATCTTTCTGGTCCTATACCAAAAGGACTCATTAAAACCCTAGTCCAGAGGCACAGCCACTTAAAGATCAAGAGGAAGTGAAAGGAAAATTAGGGCAAGGAAACAGATAAATGAAATCATTCATGAGGAAGAATCAGCAGAAAACTCCTGGCACCATGAAAAACCAGTCCAAAGCAACCCCAACGAGGGACTGTGAGGTAGCTGCTGCAGAGGATTCCACCCATAAAGAAATGTTAGAAATGACAGAAAAGGAATTTAGAATACAGATGATGAAAACAATGAAGGAAATCATGGAAACAAAGAAGGAAACTGCTGATAAAGTGGAAAATAACCAAAAGGAAATCCAAAAACAGAATCGAATAAGAGATGAACAATATGAAGAATATAGAAAGGATATAGCAGAGCTGAAGGAACTGAAGCAGTCAATTAGGGAACTTAAAGATGCAATAGAAAGTATCAACAACAGATTAGACCATGCAGAAGAAAGAATCTCGGAAGTAGAGGACAAAGCTCTTGAGATAACTCAGATAGTTAAAGAGGCAGAAAAGAGAGAGAAAGCAAAACATTAACTGACAGAATTATGGGACTTTATGAAGTGTTAAAACATGTGAGTTATAGGTATCCCAGAAGGGGAAAAAGAATGCCCCAGAGGAATGGAAGTCATACTAGAGAATATTATAAATCAAAATTTCCCAAATGTAACAAAAGATTCTGACACACTCCTTTCAGAGGGACATTGGACCCCAGGTCACCTCAACTCTAACCGAGCTTCTCTACGACACATTGTGATGAACCTGTCCAAAGTCAAGACAAAAGAAAAGATTCTTCAAGCTGGTAGGAGTAAGCACCAGTTGACCTACAGGGGAAAATCCATTAGGGTGACCACAGACTTCTCTAATGAAACTTTCCAAGCAAGAAGACAATGGTCATCTACCTTTAATCTACTTACAGAGAACAATTGCCAGCCCAGAATTCTATATCCTGCTAAGCTAAGCTTTAAGATTGACGGAGAAATCAAATCATTTACTGATATACAAACATTGAGGTAATTCACCACAGCAAGACCAGCTCTATAGGAAATACTTCAACCTGTTCTATACACTGACCATCACAATGGATCAACAGCAAAGTAAGAACTCAGAAATTAAAGGACAGAACCTAACTTCCACACTGATGCAAAAGATAACACTAAGCAATGGACTCTGACAAAAGATGAATAGAACACCACCACACTTATCAATTATCTCAATAAATGTTAATGGCTTGAATTCACCACTGAAGAGGCATAGATTGGCTGACTGGATTAAAAAACACAAGCCACCCATTTGCTGTCTGGGGGAAACACACCTAGTTTCAAAAGACAAATTAAAACTCCAAGTTAAGGGCTGGAAGACAATTTTTCAGGCAAATGGAATTCAAAGAAAAAGAGGAATTGCAATCTTATTTTCAGATACATGTGGATTTAGAGCAACTAAAGTCAAAAAAGACAAAGATGGTCACTTTATATGGGTCAAGGGAAAAATACAACAAGAAGATGTTTCAATTCTAAATATTTATGCACCCAATTTAAATGCTCCCAGATTCTTGAAACAGACCTTACTCAGTCTGAGCAATATGATATCCTATAATACCATAATAACAGGGGACTTTAACACTCCTCTTACAGA
>CAUYRH010007341.1:0-11610 GCA_963574655.1 Perodicticus potto
ATTGGATACTTTTTCTTCCATTCTTGAGATACTTTGCTAAGAAGAATATGTTCCAGCTCCATCCATGTAAACATGAAAAAGGTAAAGTCTCCATCTTTCTTTAAGGCTGCATAATATTCCATGGTATACATGTACCACAACTTATTAATCCATTCGTGGGTTGTGGGCACTTGGGCTTCTTCCATGACTTAGCAATTATGAATTGGGCTGTAGTAAACATTTTGGTACAGATGTCTTTGTTATAATGTGATTTTTGGTCTTCTGGGTATATACCTAGTAAAGAAATTATAGGATCGAATAGTAGGTCTATTTTTAGATCTCTGAAAAGATCTCTGTTTAGTATTCTCCAAACATCCTTCCAAAAGGAACATATTAGTGTGCATTCTCACCAGCAGTGTAGAAGTGTTCCCTTTTCTCCACATCCACGCCAACATCTCTGGTTTTGGGATTTTGTCATGTGGGCTAATCTTACTGGAGTTAGATGATATCTCAAAGTAGTTTTGATTTGCATTTCTCTGATGATTAAGGATGGTGAGCATTTTTTCATGTGTCTGTAGGTCTTGTACCTGTCTTCTTTAGAGAAGTTTCTCTTCAAGTCCTTTGCCCACCCTGAGATGGGATCACTTGTTCTTTTCTTACTAATACGTTTGAGGTCTCTGTGGATTCTGGTTATTAAACCTTTGTCAGAGGCATAACCTGCAAATATTTTCTCCCATTCTGAGGGCTGTCTGCTTGCTATACTTGCTATGTTCTTGGCTATTAACCTCTTCTTGAAAAGGTATGTTTCTATAGCCACTATTCCTCTTTAGTAGTATACTCTGCATGGGCTTTAGCTACATTGGATTTAGAAATGTGGTTCTTTACAATAGAAAAATTAGCATCTTTCTTCCAGAGGAGAAGGGAGGGAAAAAATGAAGTCCCTTTCCAGAAGAGCCCTCATTGTTTCTTTATAAGGATAAAACTTAGAACAGAAAGTTTGATCTTTGTTACGTAGAAAAATAATGGCTAATCTATCTTATTAATAGCTTTGTGGAATTAATACCAACAGTTATACTGAAATATTAGGATTGTAAAGCTTATGTTTCTTAAAGTAGTTGCCATTGGCCTTGGATTTGATTGGCTTACGTGGGATCAACCATTTGACTTGGGATTGTTTTAGGGTTAAAATAGAAATCACTTTAAAAATTATTGGTAATATTGTACTTTACTGAGGATTATGTCAACCTTAAATCTTAAAATTTACGCAATGAAAGAGAAATACAGCTATCCTCGAGGTAGGAGTCACTGATTATTGAAAAGAAAAATGGAAGGCTCAGAGAGTGATATAAATCCTAAATAGTGCCCCAAATAAAATATAAAATAGCTATATAAGACTTTCATTAATTTGAGCTTGTAATCCTATTGTCCTCCTCTACTGCTTTTAGATGAGGGAAATGAAAACAAGTAAGGTGCTCTTGAGGGGTTCTTTTTGTATTTCTGTTTTTGAGACAGAGTCTTAAGCTGTCACTCTGGGTAGAGTGCCATGGTGTCGTAGGTCACAGCAACCTCCAAATCGTGGGCTCAAGTGATACTCTTGCCTTGGCCTCCTGTGTAGATGGGACTACTGGTACCACTGCTACGCTTGGCTAGTTTTTCTGTTTTTAGTAGTGACAAGGTCTCACTCTTGCTCGGGCTGGTCTCCAACTCCTGAGGTCAACTGATCCACCCGCCTCAGCTTCCCAGAGTGCTAGTATTGCAGGCATGAGCCACCACGCCCGCCCTCTGGAGCAAGGGGGATGGGAATCTCAAGGAGCCTGGCTCAGAGGTGATGTGCCACAGATGAGAGCAAGGCAGGAGAGCTGATAAAACCCACCTAGACCTTCAGCAAATGCAAAGCCACAAGAGTCTGAGGAGGGGGCCCTAAAGGTGAAGACATTTCTCCATAGGCCCGGGCCTTCCTTGAGTCACAGGCAGGGGCTATTGGGGCCTGGAAGAAGCACGGGGAAGCTGACTGCTGCTGCCCCAAGGTAGTCCCCATTATCAAGGGTGTTCTATTCTTGTGCAAAGCCAGAGGTGAGTAGGAGCTGAGCATACCTCCCTGAGGCCCTCTGGCTCTTCACCAAATGAAATGTACTTGCCTTCCAAAGCCTGGGTAAGGCAGCAGAATGGCGGAAGCTGGTGGTGACACTGGAGAGAGAAGAGAACCAACCAGTTACTTAAAAAGCCAGTAGCTAAGCCATAAAGTAGAAAGAGCTCTGTGGTTTGGGCAGCTTGTCTTGAGGCTGTAAAGTAAAAGGAAATATGCAGAGTCTTATCAGTCCTAGGATCCAAAGTCTTGATCCTGCCTATAAGTTTATAAAGCCAACATCAAATTGAATTTACCTAAAGCTACAACAAAGCCCACACCAAGCTTGACTGCAGCACTGATTTGCTTAGACCCCTAAACTAGTGGTCTGATGGGAGAACAGGTGCACCCATTCTTGGAGGTGTTATTCAGTCTCTTCTGTTTTTATTAAACTCAATGTTTGCTGCACAGAGAAAAACTGGAAGGCATTCTCTCTCCTGAGAGAGAATGGCCCAGGGAATCAGCATAAAGACTTGTTTTAATTACTAGTCTTTACAATAGCTGTAATAGATACTTCGAGGAATCAAGTTGAAAACATACCCAGCATGTATAAAGAGATACAGGATATCACAGAAAAAGGCAGAAACTACAAAAAAGAACCGAACGGAAGTGCTAGAAGTGAAAACTGTAGCACTAGAAGTTACAAATGCCCAGGCCGGGCACCGTGTCTCACGCCTGTAATCCCAGCCCTCTGGGATGCCAGCGTGGGTAGATCCCCTGAATTCAGGAATTTGAGACCAGCCTGAACAAAAGCGAGACCCCGTCTCTAAAAATAGCTGAGCGTTGTAATGAGCACCTATAGTTCCAGCTACTTGGGAGGCTGAGGTAAGAGGATCACTTGAGCCCAGAAGTTTGAGGTTCCTGTGAGCTGTGACGCCACAGCACTCTACCCAGGGCAACAGAGTAAGACTGTCTCCAAAAAATAAAAAAAAGTATAAATGTCCATAGTTTTAACAGGAGACTGAATACAGCAGAGGAAAGGGTTATTAAATTAACTTGAAGTTCAGATAATAGGGATTATCCAAACAAAACCAAGGAGAAAAGAAGTGAAAATAAAATGAAAGTATCTGAAATCTATCGACAAAATCAGGTTGTGTAATATACACATAATAGGAGTCCCAGAAAGAGGATGTGGGACAAAATGGGGCAGAAGGACAATTTGAAGGCCGAGAATGATAAGATACCAGCATACAGATTCCGGAATCTCAGTAAACTCCAAGCAGATGAAACCAAAGCTGGACTTGTTGTCAAAACACAGAAAACCAATGATATAGAGGCCCATCTTAAGGCAGCCACAAAAATAAAGATGCGTTGACCCCAAACTCTGCGCAGAAGTGATGGAGGCTAGAATGCAATGGAGTGGTATATTCAAGGTACTAAAAGAGCCATTTATGCAGCAAAATACCCTTCAAATTGAAGATAAAAGTAAATAATTGTATAATGAGCAAATCTGAGAATTCATCATCAGCAAATGTGCATTACAAGAAATGCAAAGGACTTCCTCAAAATGAAAATAAATGATAGCAAAATGAAGCCAAATTTTGAAAGAAAAAATGAAGAGTGCTAGAAAGGGTAAACTTTAAAAGAAAACTTTAAAAATTCTAGTAATAGATGAGCATACAGTACTCTTTCTTTAAAAGAATATTGTCTGTTCCAAGCAAAAATAGGCATTCATAGCACTTGTAGGATCAGAGATGAGCCAAGTCTTCAAGGGGCAGGAGGGAAGGTAACTGGAAATAGTTGTGGAAATTAAAATTCTTATACTAGGCTTGGTGCCCATAGCTCAGTGGTTAGGGCATGGGCCACATGCACCAGGGCTGGTGGGTTCAAACCTGGGTTGGGCTGGCTAAACAGCAATGACAACAACAGAAAAATAGCCGGTCATTGTGGCAGGTGCCTGGAGTCCCAGGTACTTGGGAGGTTGAGGCAAGAGAATTGCTTAAGTCTAAGAATTTGAGGTTGCTATGAGCTATGACACCACAGCACTCTACTGAGGGCAACATAGTGAGACTCTGTCTCAAAAACAAGAAAAAAAAAGATTCTTACATTGTTCATAAAGTATAATGCTATGAGAAGGTAGAATACAAAATAAATGTGAATTTTAATGTCCACATCAACTCTGAGAATTTAATACAAAAAAGCTCCATAGAGAACAGAGATACTAAAAATGTTACATTTGTGGAAAAGAGGAGGAACGAATAAAAATCAAACAGACAATTATGTCAGTTTTATTGAAAGTAAATGACTGTGGATGTTGGTGATTGCTATGATCTATTTACATCTACCCCCCGCCCCCCGCCAAAAAAAAATTCATGTATTACAATATGATCCCCTGCGAAGTGTCCAGGGCCAGCCCTTTAGGAGGTGGTGAGAGTCAGTGACTCATTCCTGTGCTGCATTCAGTTTCCTGTGAAACTGTGAATAGGTACTCTTGTGAGAGAAGCCTACAAAAACTTGTCTGCACGTTCCACTGTGTGAGGGCACAGCTGGAAGGTACCATGTAGGGTAGATGGCAAGCCTCCACCAGACACAGCATCTGCTATCTCCTTGATCTCACACCTTCTTGTCCCCAGAGCTGTGAGCAGTACATTTCTAAGTTATCCAATCTAAGGTACTTTGTTTTAGCAGCCGGAACAGACTAAGGCAGTGATGTTTGTGCAACATTCTGAGTATATTTAATGCCACTGGACTGTACACTTCAAAATTGTCAAGGTGGTAAATTGGATACTTTGTGTATTTTACCACAGTAAAAAAAATCTGGGGAAAAAGTAAGTGAACTAAACACTCCAATTCAAAGGCAGAGAATGGCAGACTGAATAAAAATGACTCAACTACATGCTGTTTATAGGACATGATTTAAGTGCAAAGATACTGATGTGTTGTGATGCTGTGTAAGGTCAGCATTGGAGGACTGCTGTGGCTGTATCAGACACCCTGGACCCAGAGCATCGCCAGGGAAGAAGATGCCCATTTCATGATGTTGAAGGAAGGAATCCTGAATGCACACATACCTGAAAACCGAGCTTCAAAATATGTGAATAAAGAAATAAAAGAGGAAAAAGACAAATTCATAGTCTAAGATTTTTAACAGTTCTGTCAGTAAAGAAATCAGGCACATGGAAGACTTGAACAACATTGTGGCCTAATTTGATCTAACGTTTAAAGAACACTATTCCCCGGTGTGTGGAATGGATTGTGTCTCCCTATGCCCCCCAAATATGTTGAATTCCTAATCCCCAATGTAACTATATTTGGAGATAGGGCCTATAAGATGGTAACAAAGGCTAAATTAGGTCATAAGGATGGGGCCCTACCACTGTGGGTCAGGTGTCTTTGTAAGAAGAGGACAGGACATGAGAATTCACGCTTCCTGTGCACCTGTGTCGAAGGACCACACGGACGTGGAGAGGTGGCTGTCTTCAGGCCCCGAGGAGAGCCCTCACCAGAACCTGGCTACCCCAGCACCCTCATCTCTCACTTCCAGCCTCCAGAACTGTGAGACGTGAGTGTGGTTTAAGTCACATCTGTAGCATTCACTGTGGCATTCGGGGCTGATGAGGACAGCAACATCTGCAGAACTGATATTTTCCCCAAATATACATCAAATATTTCCCAGGAAAGGCTATAAAACAATTCTCAATGAATATTAAATAACCATCATCACACAGAATATGTTCTCTGGTCATAAAGAAATTAAGTTAGAGGCTCGGCGCCTGTGGCTCAATGGGCTAAGGTGCCAGCCACATACACCTGAGCTGGCAGTTTCGAATCCAGCCCGGCCCGCCAAACAATGACGGCTGCAACCAAAAAAAAAAAAAAAAAAATGGCCGGGCGTTGTGGCGGGCGCCTGTAGTCCCAGCTACTTGGGAGGCGGAGGCAGGAGACTCGCTTGAGCCCAAGAGGTTGCTGTGAGCTGTGATGCCACAGCACAATATCCAGGGTGACAGCTTGAGGCTCTGTCTCAAAAAAAAAAAAAAAAAAGAAATTAAGTTAGAGATCAGTAACAATAAATGGCCAGAAAATCACCAGATATTTGGCAGTTAATACACTTTAGAATAAACCATGGGTAGAGAAATCACAAGATAAATTAGAAAATATTTTAAATAGATTGTTACTAAAACAAAAAATACTGAGTTTTGTTGGCTTCAGTAAAACAGTACTTAGCAATAAATTTTATATTAGAAAAGCAGAAAGTATAAGATCTGCTGACAATTCCACCTCAAAAATCTAGGAAAAATCTATTTAAAACCCAGTGTTGAAGAAAGCAAATGAAGATGTGAAAATAAATAGAAAATTGATAAACATTAAGAAAAAATCAAAACTTGATTCTTTACAAAAATTAGTAAATGTATAAGGCACTGATCACTAAAGAAGAAAGCCTGACACCTGTGAAGGTGTGAGGTGACAGGCAGGACTGGGCTGCCTTTGGGGCCATGTCTGTGGCTTGGGGGCCATGGGTCAGAGCAGCAGCCAAGGAGAGCCCCAGTCAGCTTCTTGCGCAGCTGGGCTTGGACTCGTCATACCACCCAGCAGCTTCTCTCCTGGGTAAGGAGTAACAAAAACATGTTCTCCCACAGACCTGCACATAAATTTTGATGATCACCAGGAATTGGAAATAATAGGTACTGAGAACAGATGGGCAAGTTGTCACATGTTATGCAGTGGAATGCTATTCCCTGCCAGGAAGGGGAAGGAATTCAATGGGATGTGTTCCATGTGGAGGAAGGAGCCTGGTGGGAAGCTGTTCCATGCAGGGGAGAAAGCTTGGTGGAATGCTATTCCCTGCAGGGAAGGAGCTTGGTGGGATGCAATTCCCTGCAAGGAAGGAGCCTGGTGGGATGCTATTCTATGTGGGGGAGGAAGCGTAGTGTGATGCTGTTGCATGCAGGGAAAGAGTCTGGTGGGTTGCTGTTCTGTGCAGGGTGGAGCCTGGTGGGATGCTGTTCCATGTGGGTGAGGGAGCCTAGTGGGATGCTGTTCCACGTCGGCGAGGAAATGTGGTGAGATGACTTTGTGTGCAGGGAGGGAGTCTGGTGGGATGCTGTTACATGCAGGGAGGGAATAGGCTGCTCATTCATCAAGTATCATGGTTGTATCTCAGAACAGTTGAGTTTTAATTTATTTGATATCTTGAATAAGGCAAAACTATAGGCACACAAATCAGATCAGCATTGCTTGGTGCTCAGGGTTGGGAAGGGAATTGACTAAAGAGGCAGCAGGAACATTTAGGGGGTGATGTAGTTTTCCACGTCTTGATTGTGTATGGTAGTCACATGACTATTTGTCAAACTCAGCCAATCGGTACACTTGAGGGTGAACTTAATGGGTGTAAATTATACCTAAATATATAGAGAGAACACACAAGTTACAGACACCAGGTTGGGCGAACCAGATTTACTCTCCCCTGATACAAGCAAAGAATGGAGAAAACATAGCAAGACACAGGATATCAGGTAACAAAGAACAGTGATCCCTGAGAGGGATGAGGCCTGCCCTGTGATTCCCCAGCTCACACTGCCTGGTGAGTTTCTGGCCAGAGGACCCAGGAGTAGCCCAGTGAGCTCCATGAGCTGAGCTCCTGGTGAGATGAGGGTGGCTGGAGGTCAAGGGACTCATCCTGAGAGCTCAGAGGCTATTCTATGTCATTCAACTGAGCTGTGATCTGCACACACTAATTCAAGCTTCAATTCATGATAGAAATTGCCTGAAGCAGGAAAAAGAACCAGTGGAAGGGACTGGAGGGGTAGTGGATGCCTGCAGGCACTACTCTCCTCCTGCCTAACTAATGCTAAAGCCAAGAGGTCAACTCAGTAATACATACAGGAATATGAAAATATCCACCCAGCAAGGCCAAATTTTCAATGTCTAATGTCTGACCAGAAACTACCAGGCATCTCAAGAAACAGGTGAACCCGGTCCACAGTGTGGAGAAATACCAACCAATGGATGCTGGACCCACTGGACATGGATTTCAGAATTTACAGACAAAGACACTAAGTTATTTCAACTATATTCCAGATATTCAAAAAGTTAAGAGACATGGAATATTAGAAAAGTCCCAACAGAGCTTCTCAAAATGAAGCCTGAGCTATGTTGTTCTGACTTCAGTAAGGGGGAAAGGATTAGACCTTGCACAGACGTGTAGCTAGAAAACAATGGAATATTTTAATAATTTTTTTAGACGATTGAGAATATTCCTTTATACCATTCCAAAATTCAACAGGTGGTAGTTTCTTATGGGTTAGTTGCACTCCATTAAAAATTCACTGGTCTATGTAAGTGACTGTCAACCAGTGTGCCAGGAGAGAATCTTAGGTGTGCTGTGAAAATTTATGAAGATTGTTAACTAAATTATTTTCAAAAAAAGCACAGGGAGTATATTCTTTTTTGATCAACATAATTCAAGTGTGCTGTTGAAGTGTATAGGTTCAAGTGTGCCATGAGAAAAAAATGGTTGAAAACACAGGTATATGTTGCACTTCAAATGGATCTTTTACTTATGCATAACTTCATGATTACAATATGCTGGTCATTTGGAAAATATGGGTTATTGAATAACAGATTTTTTTCAAATGTTGTCAAATTTTATTATCTATCAGAAAGTCACATTCACTAATATTGCCACCAATCTCTCCAGAAAAGTCTTTGCATATTAAAAGTTGTCCAAGGACACAGTGATAGATGAAATGTTAATTTTACCATGAAAGCTTGGATTTTGTTAGTTGCAACAAATACTTTATCTCCCTCACTTTGTTCCTTTTCAACAAAATGTTCCTGAGATGCTCCTCCTGTGTGTCCGTGGGGAACGACAGCTGTGGTGGTGCTGGGCTCTCCCTGGGACAGAAAATTTTCCTTGGGCCTCTGGACCAGATGTGAGAGGGTTTGGTGTTTTGGAGGGGGGATTTCAGAAGCATTTTGCTTCTTTTCTTTACCTAGCATGTAGCTTGGTGGGGCTGGATGCCCTGATTTCAGACTTGGTAGTTAGCAGGGGCTTGGAAACTTGCACCTATTTCAAAGAGGGCACAGGCATTGGTGGTATAGTGGTAAGCATAGCTGCCTTCCAATGAGGGCACAGTCAACTGATTGAGCCAATGAGATCCCTTCCCTTGCAGAGAAAGAAACTCACAAGAAAACACCATAAACGCAAACCATACAGTGATAATTGTCTTCCTTCTATACTGAGAATTACTCACACCTGTGTCTCCATAATCACTCAGCTATTGCCTTCTTCTGTTCTGTGAATATATTGACATTTGAAAAAAAAATTTAACCTTTAATGGTACAGTGATTAATTTTAATGCTTTCCATATTTGACATTGTTTTGATCTTCTTTTTACTTTGTTCCCTGCTTTTTGCATTCTCCTTCCCCCATCCCATTTTCATACCCAATTGTTGGGTGGTGTGTCTGTGTGTGTCACTCTGGTCCCTGTCGGTCTGGTGTCCTCCCCTCTCTCACTCCTGCCCTGCTGCTGTAGCCCCACAGGCTGTGGACACTAGCTGAGCAGGTAGGGGACTTTCCTGCCCACCCCCACCCCCACCTTGCCCATGTCCAGCAATGGGACAGACCAGAAGTTGGGTGCAGAGATTGACCGGGGGTCTCTTTAAACATTCCACACACGTAGCAAACGCTATGTTCTTTTGCACTCAGTCAGTAGTTTCTTTGCCAGTTTGGGTCCATCTTCGTTTTACTTCATTTCCCACCTACTTTGTGACTTGCTTGTTTATTTTTTTAATTGACCACCTCTGGGTGTGTGGATCACTCAGCATCACACCTGTTCTCCGCCCAGCGCTGGTCTGTGACATAGCCGCACTGAAGGCGGTGGGCGAGGAAGGACGCACTCTGCTGTGCTGCCATGAGCGGCCACCTGCGGGCTGTCTGCATGTGCTGTGAGACCCGTGCCCAGGATTATTGGGTGGTGTAGTATGTTTTAATGAAGCTGTCTTTGTTTTCATTTTTTCTTACATTTCAACAATATGAGAAAATTTTGTACCTTTTGTACTTTTGGTACAAAATTGGATTTCTCTCTTGAAGAATGCTAGTGTTCAGTTCTTCAAATAAACTTTTGTACCTTTGTACCTTTGGTACAAAATTGGGATTCTCTCTTGAAGAATGCTAGTGTAGTTCTTTAAATAAACTCTGAAGGGCTACCTCACCAGGTGCAGGTTCAGTCTCTCCATACAAGGTGTTGTGTTGCCTCCAGAGGAATGTATGTAAAATTTTGGTTTGTAATGCAGCCTTCATGATACTGCTTGTAGATCACTGGTCAGAAGTGATTTAAGTCAACCCAGCATAATCCGTGAAGTGATTTATGGCACCAAGATTAGATTTCTGGACCCCTGTGTTTAGTAAAGAGTCCAGTAGCTCAGACCACAAAGTACAGTGTCCTGCCCAGGGAACTGTGGCCAGTGTGTCCCTTCCCTAAGTCCTCTGAGATGACTGCCCGAGGCAGACAGCAGAACTGAAGGGACACAGTGGTTCTCGCTGGTGTCTTCCTCCAGACCTCATGGTAGGTCATGTCACGTGTTGCCTCAAATCCATGAGCTCTGAAAACACATCTTTTATTTTAATGGTGGGTACACGTAGTGAAAACTCAGCAAATGGTGCTTCACCTCCTCAGCATCCTGCTTTGCCTGCTAATCATTTTATCTTTTAGTTTTAGCTTTCTTTTTGTTTGGCATGTCTCTCTAATTGTTCATAAATAGTGGTCAAGCTGTGTGACATCCAATATTATCCTAATAAGGTGCTCCTTTTGAACCTAGATGATCAAACTAAAAGTCAAGCGGTAACTTGGATGGTGTGGCCTTGGTGCTTTTACTCTGATTTTTCAGTTTACAATTTTGCTAAAGAGTTGCTTGCCAGCTAATAGGAAGCACAGAGCGAGGTTTCCTTCTGCACTGACTTGAGCTGACCATTGTGTCATTGCTTTCAGGGGACCTCTGGACCTGACCCCACCACAGTCTACGTGGATATGCGAGCCCTGAGGCATGACAGGTACGAAAACTTCCAAACTCTCCTCCCCTTGTTTCCGTCTTGGCTATTGAGCAAATGGGTCCCTCTGGAAGGAGGATCCATGGCGTTCCCCTGCTCAAAGCAGCAGCATCTGTAAGTAAAGGGGCCACGAGAGTTGGCTTGGACTCTACACAGCAGTGGGTGGGCAGGTGTGTAGTGTGAGCTGCACAGACAGCAGCCTCTTGGTTCTCTTCCTCAGCCATTCTAGTTGGGCACCGTTTGCCCACTTTTCTTAACATGAAGAGATTTTTTTCGTGAAGGTATTTCCATGAAAATTTAAAATAGATGTCAAATAGCAAATTTTTTTTTAAATATATGTATTTTATTGTTCTTCATTACATTATTTACCCCCCACCCCCACCCCTCCGTGGTAAGACAGAATTGATTTACAGAAAAGAATACAGAAAACACCAAAGCTCCTGGTAGAGGGAGAGATTTCAAGTGGGGAGAGAGATGCTCTCTCCGTTCCTGTCCCGGTCTTTCCCCGTCTCCTCCT
>CAUYRH010007346.1:0-12638 GCA_963574655.1 Perodicticus potto
AAAAAAACAAAGCTGGGGATATCACCATACGAAATTTTAGTCTGTATTATAAAGCCATAGAAACCTGGAAATGAAACCAACAATTTAACAGCTGTCTAATCTTTGATAAACCAAACAAGAGCCTTCAATGGGGGAAAGACTCTCTATTCAACAAATGGTGCTGGGAGAATTGGATATCCACATGTAAAAGATTGAAATTGGATGCACACCTTTCTCCACCCGCAAAAATTGATCCAAGATGGATAAAGGACTTAAATTTAAGGCATGAGATGATAAAAATCCTCAAAGAAAGAATTGGAAAAACACTGGAAGATATTGGCCTGAGGAAAGACTTTATGAGGAAGACTGCCATGGCAATAGCAACAACTGGAACAATAAACAAATGGGACTTAATTAAACCGAAAAGCTTCTGTACAGCCAAGGAGACAAAAACCAAAACTAGTAGACAACCTACCCAATGGGAAAGGATATTTGCACATTTTGAATCTAACAAAAGTTTAATTACCAGGATCTATACAGAACTTCAATTAATCTACAAGAAAAAAACCCAACAATTCCATACATCAATGGGGAAGAGAGATGAATAGAATCTTCTCTAAAGACGACAGAGAATGGCCAATAAACACTTGAAAAAATGCTCATTATCCTTAAGTATTAGAGACAGGCAAATTAAAACTACACTGAGATACCATCTAACTCCAGTGAGAATGGCCTATATCACAAAATCTCCAAACTGAAGGTGCTGGCACATATGTGGAGAGAAATAAACACTTTTACACTGCTGGTGGGACTGTAAACTAATACAACATTTTTGGAAGGAAGTATGGAGAAATCTCAAAGAACTCAACCTAGACCTCCCGTTTGATCCTTCAATCCCATTACTGGTCATCTATCCAGAAGAAAAAACAAACTTTTATTATAAAGACACTTATACTAGCCTGTTATCACAGCCCAATTTAAAATTGCTAAAATGTGGAAACAGCCTAAATGTTCTTCAACCCAGGAATGGATTGGAAAGCTGTGGTATATATATACCATGGAATATTACTCAGCCATCAAAAATGGAGATTTTGCAGTGTTTGTACTAATGTGGATGGAGGTAGAACACATTATTCTTAGAGAAACATCACAGGAATGGGGAAGCATGAATCCTATGTCTTCAACTTTGATATGAGGACAATAAATGACAATTAATGACAGAGTGGAGCATGGGAGAAGGAGAGAGCAGACAGAGAGAAGGAGGGAGGTGGTGAGGGAAAAAAAAAGGAAAGGAAATAGTGACTAATTCTCACATAAATTGGATACAATTTTGATCAAAGTACATTACTGAAACATTAATTTTTAATTCAACTTGTCAATATGTTGTTTAGGATATTGCATTCTCATGTATAAGTAAAATGTGTTTGTAATCTTCCTTGATAGCAATATATTTTCTCCAATTTCAATATCAAGTGTATCCAGATCAAGTAGAACGATTTTGAAATATTTATTCTTTTTCTATTGTCTATAAGATTTGGCATTATCTGTTTTTTGAAACTAATTTTTACTTTTATTTATATAATATTAGTTGTCTATGTTTTGAGACTTTGGAAAAAAAAATAAGAAGTTAACTGATGATTTCATACTGAGCCTCAGGGTTAAAGCATTCTATAGTAGACATACTCTTTGACAATGTGAATGTTACTTTCTTGGCATGATTATTATTAATATTGCTTAATATTTTGATGCAGTAATTGTCTGTTTTCCTTTCTGAATGTATTTATCTTCTTTCATTCTTTACGTGGTTTTTGTTTCTTATCTTAAACATTGTTATTGTTATTAAATTTTAAGCCTTTTAAATTCTATGAAGGCAAAAATTAGAATCCTAATAAACACATGTACATGTAAAAATAAAAAAAAAATTAAAAATAAAAAAAAAAAAAGCATTGTGCTGGTCATTGTGGAGGATGAGTTTTAGAATATCCTGGACAGCTGGTTTAGTTATGACAAATTTCTTCAGTATGTGAATGTTACTAAAGTATTTAATTTCTCCCTCATAAATGAAACTCAGTTTAGCTAGATACAGGATCCTGGGTTGAAAATTATTTTGTTTTAGGAGGATGAAGGTAGATGAACATCCTCTTCTGGCTTGAACAGTTTCAGCAAAGAGATCTGCAGTAATTTGAATACTCTTCCCCTTGTAAGTTATAGTTTTCTTACATCTGGCTGCTTGCAGTATTTTCTCCTTGATATTATCTTTGGCGAAGTTAATTATAATATGTCTGAGAGATGCTATATTTGGGTTGAGTCATGCTGGGGTTCTGAAACTGCTAACTGAATTTCAGAATGTCTTGCAATGGTTGGGATGTTCTCCTTGATTATCTTTTGGAGTAGAGCATCTGGGCCTTTGGAAGCAACATCATTGCCTTCAGGAATTCATATAAGGCAAATATTAGTTTTCTTGAAATTATCCCAGAGCTCTTTGAGAGAATGGTCTGTTTTTGCTCTCCAATTCTCTTTTTCTTTGAGCATTTGGAAACATTCACAAGCTTTATCTTTGCTGTCAGAAATTCTTTCTTCTGCTTGCTCCTTTCTGTTACTGAGGGATTCTACTGTATTTCTCATATCTTGGAGGGTGGCAACTTCTTTTCTAAATGTGTCAAAAATCTTTGTTGATTTTGTCTTTGAATTCATTGAATTCTTGAGACAACTTTTGAATTATTCCTAGAACTTCTAATTCCAACTTTACTTCCCTTCTGTTAATCTTATTTGCCATCCAAATTCTAAACTCAGTTTCTGACATCTCAGTCATTTGTTTATGTATGGGATCCTCTGGTGTGTCTGCTTTGTCATTCCTTTGGAGAGTTGATCTACACTGATTATTCATGTTGCCAGAGCTTTTCTGCTGATTCCCCCCACCATGATTATTTTTCACTGTTTGGCTAGATGAGCAGGTAAGGTGAAATTGGATTGGGGGCTTCTAGGTTTGTGGTTAACCGATCGTTTGACAAAAAGCTGGGACTGATGACTACAACTTTTCCCCTACAGCTTTGCAAAGGACCCGTACAGTACTACAGCCTGAGACTCTGAAGACCTGCTTGGTGTGGTGGGGTTAGGTGGCTCTGTCTTTTATTTAGCTGATCTCTGTCCAATCCTATTGAATCAGTGACTCTGGGTTGAAGTCTCAAGTGTGGAGAAATACAAACAACTAAGGCATCCCCACTCCTCCAGGCACCAAGTGGAAGAGAAAAATCAAACCTTCCCACAACAATAGAACTAGAGTATCACCTTAGAGGGTCCTCAGGGGTGATTTTTCCAGTTCAAGAGTTCCAAACCAATTGTCCCAATCTCTAGTGGGAGATTTGAAAAGGTCTCCAGCAACTATAGTTGGGTCTCCCCAACTATAGCAGGGATCTACTGGCAGCTCAAATGTGGCTCACTCCAGTGCTCTGTGGAGTCAGAAAGGCCCATCCAGTAGAAGATTTGAACCAAGGGGGCTGATGCCTCTTTCCACACCTTGTACCTCCTTTACCACCAGTCTCTGATAAACCCAGGCTCTTGTAACCCCACTGCCAATCTCTGTTAACCCAGTCTCTGTGGCCCAGTTCTGTCCAATAAGCAAATGTGCCAGGGCTTTGTGCCTGCCAGAGTCAAAGTAAAGTCAATGTCTCCTTGGCCCAGCCACCACCCTCTGCTACCTGACAGCAGGGGGAAGCTGAACCCTGCCTGCCTCAGGTACTCAATGGCAACTGGGGAGTGTTCCACCTCAGCTCAATCTAAACTCGAGGATATCAAGAAAGCAAATGTATTTCTCTGTCAGCCACTCCACCTTTGCCCCTGCTGTTCTGCAGCTCTTGTATCCCTATAGGGCAGTTCTGGCTCTCTCTGGCAGTCTACAGAGTTGGGGAGGTGATGCTCCAGAATTAGATCTCAGTGGGATTGCTCTATTTATGCTGATGCTGGGTGGGAGGTGTCTCCACATGGGTTCCTGTGCCTCAGCAGTTTTTGAGTCTCCACCCATCGCATGGAGACCCAAGCCTCTGCCTGCTGATGAGTTGCACTTTCTCAGAGCCAGGCCAGACACCTTCTCCTCTGTGATTTTCTGCACTGTTACCAGATTCACAGATACAGCGTAACTGCACTGTCTCCATCCATGCAATGCCCAGTCCTAGCCAAGAAATGGAGACATTCTGGTCTCTCCCGGGGTTGGACTTCTAGACTGCCAGGCAAGGGGGAAATGGTAGACTGGAAGTTCAAGATGTCAGGGAAAATATTTGTTTAAACTTCCTGCCAGACAAGAGAATTCCCAGGCTCAAAGCAGGGACTCTTTGGAGAAGGATTTCCAGCTTCCAGCAAGTTGCTCCAGTGAGGTGAGAGAAGAGAATCTCAGTTCACTGCTCATTAGTAGAGATCCAATAGCAAGCAAGCAACTCTTTTGGGGGAGAGGACAGACACATGTCCTCTTTGGAATGAGTTCTGTACCTGAAATTTGTTTCCTTGGAGTTGCAGCTTGCCTTGGCAGAGAAGATATGCAATTATCTATCACTTCTCTCAGCTCAGCTCCCAACTTTTGGCTTTGTTGGGTTCTTTCCGGCCATTATCTCTCCCTTTGGACTGGAGCTTCTGTTGATAGATGGCTCCAGTCAGCCGTCATACCTCACTCCCCCTTATTTTTGTTGAATGTAAAAATTGGAGTCAGGGAAAATAGCTAACCCGAGGATTTAGCAAAACACAAGACACGTTGAAACAAAATGAACAAATAAACAAACAAAAAAAGCAACCAGACACAGAAGCACACAGATGCATAAATAAACAAGAGAGAACAGAGAAAAAGTCCAAAAAAGAGAAAAAAAACCCAAAAACCGCTGAAATAGCCTGATGTAAGCACTCAGCAACCATAAGAAGGGAAGAAGAGGAAAAAATTAGTATTAATAATAATTTTTTAAAAAATTAACAATAACTCCTACAAGAAAGAAAAGGAAAAGACACAAAAGAGCAAAGAGAATGAGCAAATAAAAAAGAAAAAACGCAACAATAACAAAAATATTATTCATATATATATATACATAGGACTATATGTATGTCGTAGGGATCAACTTTAGTAAGAATATATTTATGTTGCAATAAACTTGCTGGACACCAGGTGGTGCCATGGAGTGGTTCCCAGGCTTATGCCTGATTCCCAGCCAGGCAACCACCAAGAACCACACTGTTCTTGGTGGTTGCCTGGCTACCTGCTTGGCGCTTAGACCCTGCCAAACTATTGATTCCACTAATCTCAAAGTCTTCACAGGCAGGTTTCACAAATTCTCCCTGCAACAGTTCCTGTGAAGTGTGGGATATCCTGGGTCTGCTTTTGGTACAGCATGGCTGCCTACAGGTAAGACTCAAATCGTTGCACCTGGCCCACCAAAAGGTGCCTGTGGCAGTGGCCATTTCCCAAATTTCAAAACATGTCTGCTTTCTATCTGAAATCTTTCCCAGCTGAGTGTCTTTCCCACCGCCTAGCCCCAGCAGTGCCACTCCATATGGCACCCCTATCTGGCCTCCAAATTCCACTCAGGAGTCCACACTTCACCAATCTTTCTACACAACTCCTGGTTTCACCAAAAACTGGGAATTGTGATCCTCCATAGGGGGTATGGTTGCCCCCTACCACCACCACTGCCGCCTGCTGCTTTAGCAACAGCACAGAAATTTTCCTGGCAGTCTCTGCAGCTCTGGAATATACTCCAAGTCCAGCAATCTGCCACTTCTCTGCACACCCTAAACTGCCTGTCCACACCAATATTCCATGCCGGGAATGATCTAGCCTACTCACTCTCACTTGTTGTTCTGGGAGAGCTGAGCTAAATGTCTATCCCATCCGCCATCATGCTCCAACTTGATTTTTTTTAAAGCAAAGAATTTAAACAGATCTTTCTCCAGAGAAGATATACAATGGCAAATGAGGACATAAAAAGATGTTCAACATCATTAATTGTTAGAAAAATGCATATCAGAACCACCTAACTATATAAAAATGAGAATAATAAGCATTGGTAAGGATGTGAAAAATTCAAACCCTAGTGCATCATTAGTGCAAAATGGCACAGCTTCCATGGAAAACAGTGTGGTGAGAGCACCAGTGGCTCAATTGGTCAGCACGTGGAAAACAGTGTGGTGGTTCCTCAAAAAATTAAAGATAGAATTACCTTATGATGCAGCAACTCCGTTAGTGGGTATACACCCAAATAATTGAAAGCAGGGTCTGGAAGAGCTATTCCTGCACCCATGCTCACAGCAGTATTATTCACAATAGCCACGAGGTGAAAGCAACCCAAATGCCCATCAAAGACTGAATGGATGAGCAAAATATGGTACATACATGCAGCAAAATACTGCTCAGGTTTAAAAAGGGAGAGGGTTCTAAATCATTCTACAATATGGATGAACACTAAGGACATTATACTAAGTGAAATAGGCCAGATACAAAAAAAATCTACTATATGATTCCCTTTGTTTGAAATACCTAGAGTAGTCAAATTCATAGAGGCAGAAAGTAAAATAGTGGGCCAAGGGCAGTGGGATGGAAGAACAGGGGATTGTTGTTTAATGGGTATAGGTTTTCAGTTTTGCAAGGTAAAAATTCTGGAGCTTGAGTGTACAATAATGTGAACACCACTGAACTATATTCTTAAAAAATGGCTAAGATGGTAAACTTTACATTATGCATATTTTACCACAATTAAAAATGCCTTTCATTTTTAGCTCTCATGGGTAAAGAGAAGTCGTTATTACTCTTATCTTTTGTAATAAGAAATAGCTTAGAAAACTGAAAGCCAGTGACTCTTGTTGGACCAACTAGAGAACAGAGATTTCAGGACAAAACACCACCCTGAAATCTGCAGAGGTCTGTGAATCCAGGAGTCAGAGCCAAGATTTGCTTACTGGGAGAAGAAGCCACTTTGGTCAGAAACTGGCAGAAACTCAGTTGGTAATGTTGACAAAGTTCCTGAAAACTGAGTACGTGCTAATGAAAGGAAGAAGGTCCTGCAGGCTGTAGTCTTGAGGTGATCCCACATTTTCATGAGTTTTACCTCCAGGAGCTCCACCAGGTCCTTGAACTAAAGATCTAAGAAAGGTCTCCTTGTGACCTTGGCAAGGCAGGGGAAGAGCAATCATTGTGCAAAGCACCCACTGTACTCTCCACAATAAAAACCTGCTCTCCAGAGAAAAGTACTTTTTCAGAGCTTTACCCTTCTTGAAAAAGCTCTCTATACTCCAAGCTCTCCTACAATGGAATAAAGCCCCAAAGACAGCTAGGGTCAGGGCTTGAAGAAAGTCAATTTAGAATGCCTTTCACCTGGGCAGGGTGCAAGAAAAGAGGGGGAAAAACTAGATCACTGGGCAAACACGTTTGAAGGACACTATCCAGAGACCCAGGCACACTAAAGTACTGAAATTGTATTGGAATAGTCTGGAACATTCCCCTCCACCACCACATGCACACTCACTATCACACCAAGACTACTCCAGAGAATAACAGTGGATTAAAACTAAGACAGCTGCAGGATGCAGACTCTATCTGAGGAAGAATTCTCAGGAAAGCCCCAAATCAAGAAAGGAAACACAAACAATGGCACAAGCACACAAGAGGTCTTTGAAATGATTGGTCCTTACAGATTTGGAAAATATTAAACATATTTCGAATTCTAGTTGGATTAAACAGATGCTCTCTCTAAATGCCTCTTTACCATAGTTCTTATTAGCCCATATATGTCCAACTCTCAAAAAAAGGTTAAAAGACCAAAGAAAAGGCAAAAAGCAGATTAATGGTTGCTCTAAAAATGATGGATGAAGGGGTGGGGTAACAGCTAAAAAGAATGGGGTTTCTTTCTGAGGTAGTGAAAAACTTCTAACATTAAATGTAATGATTTTCATACATATGGCATTATGATTATGAGAAAGCCCACTTAATTTTACATTATAAGTGAGTAAAATGCATGGTATATGAATCAGAACTCAAAAAAGCTGTTTTAGAAAAGATTCAAAAAATAATTCTATTTTTTTGAGACAGAGTGTCACTCTTAACCTTGGGTAGAGTGCCATGGCATTGTTGCTAATAGCAACCTCAAATTCTTGGGCTCAAGCAATCCTCTTGCCTTAGCTTTTTCAGTAGCTGGGAATATACAGGTGCCTGCCACAACACCCAGCTAGTTTTTCTATTTTTAGTGGAGACAGGATCTTGCTCTTGCTCAGGATGGACTCAAACTCCTGAGCTCCAGCAATCCACCCCTTTCGGCCACCCAGAATGCTAGTATTACAGACCTGAGCCACCTCACCCAGCCTTAAGATTCAATTTTTTTTTAGTGAATGGATAGAAAAAGATATATCTTGCTAACAGAAATGTAAATAAATCTGGAATAGTTCTATTAACTTCGAACAAAGAAGAATTCAAAACAGTGTAAGTTATTAGGGATAAAAAAGTACATATGTAAGATAAAGGGGTCAATTGTCCACAAAGACATAATAAATCCTAAATATGTATGGGGCCAACAGCAGAGTTTCAAAGTATATGTTAAAGTGACATAGTCAAAGTGACTTTTCTCGAAGTGACAAAACGGATGGACATGAAAAAAAAACAGACAAATCTAGTATTATTGTTAGAGGCTGTGACACATACTTCTCAGTAAGTGATAGTCAAAAAAGAAGAAAATCAGTGAGGCTATGTTTAACCGGATCAACACTAGCACACAGGGTGACCTAAACAATAACAGAAAAATACACATTTCCTCAAGGTCATATGAAATATACACTACCAATAATTTCATAAATATCAATATTTATGCCACATTCTGGGGCATAAAACATGTCTTAACAAATATAAAAGGCTAGAAATTATATTACAGATGTTTCCAACCACAATAGCATTAAAAAAAAAATCAAGAACAGAAAGATAGCTGGAAAATTCCCAAATTTTGGAAATTAATCAAACACTTATAAATAACACATGTGAATAACGTATGTGAAGTGATATGAAATAAAAATTGACCTAATTTAAAATAAAATAAAACTTATCTGTATTTGTATAAAAGTAGTGCTTAAATGAAAATATATACCATCAAGTGCTGATATTAGGGTGAGAAAAGGCTCAAAAATCAACAATCTAATCTTCTTAGAAAAATAGAGAAGGCAGAGAAATTTAAACCTGAATTAAGCAAATGAGATAATAAAAATTAGTGTAGACATCAATGAAATTGCAACAAAAACAATGCCAAACAACAATGAAACAAACAACTGTTTCTTTAAAAAGGTTAATAAAATCAATAAATCTCTAGCCAGATTAATTGAGCAAAAAGAAACGCACAGATTACTGATATCAAAAATAAAAGAAGCATCATTACTATTGATTCAATGGACAATAAAAAGATAATAATGATTGCTATGGACACGTCTATGCCCACAAATTTGTTAGCCTAGATTCAATGAACCAATTCCCTAAAAACCCAAACTACCAAAATACACATATAATAGATGTTTTGAATAGAACTATTTCTGTTACAGGTATTGCATCAATATTTAATAACCTTCTAAAAATAGAAAATGCTACGCTCAGATTCACCCTTCCCCTACTGGAGAATTCTACCAAATATTAAGAAAAAGAAATACTACCTATTCTCCACAATTTCTTCCAGAAAATATAAGCAGAGAGAGCATTTGCTGACATATTCTTTGTGGCCTTGGTACTAAAATTAAAGACTTTACAAGAAACCAAAACTACAGATAGATCAATATAGCTCATAAACATACATGCAAATATTCTCAACAAAACAGTGAATCGAACTGACAATGTATCAAAAGAATTAAACGCTGCTAACAAGTGATATTTATTTGAAGTAAGTAATGCTCATTCAGCATTCTAAAGCCAATCACTGTAATCCCCTCATACTGACAAGCTAGAGAGGAAACACCATATTACCATCCTGAGTGAAGCAGAGAAAGCGTGTGGCAAAACCCAACGCCCATTCATGATAAATGCACCCAGCAAATTAGACACAAAGAGGAACTTCCTCAAACTGGATAAAAAACGTGCACAAAACCCATGACTAATGTCAGTAATGGTGGCAAACTGGATTCTTCTCTTACAAGACTGAGAACCAGGCAAGGACATCCTCTCTCACCACACTTACCCAATTTCCTACTGAAAGTTCTAGATAATGCAATCAGATAAGAAAGGGAAATGTATATTGCATAAGCTGGAAAGGAAGAAACAAACTTTTCCTATTTGCAGATGATATGTAAATCTATGTATAAAATCCCCAAAAGTTCAGAAAACATAACAACAAACAAACATCTGGAAAGAATGAACAAGTCCAGTAAGCTCACAGGACACAAAGTGTCAATTTATTTTCTATACATCAGCACTAAACAACTAGAATTTAAAGTTTAAAAAATAGCCAGACATGGCAGGCGGCTCACACCTATAGTCCTAGCATTCTGGGAGGTTGAGGTGGATAGATTGCCTGAGCTCACGGGTTAAAGACCAGCCTGAGCAAGAGTGAGACCCCTGTCTCTAAAAGAAAGTCAGGCCTTGTGGCTGGAGCCTATAATCGCAGCTACTTGGGAGGCTGAGGCAAGAGGAGAGCCTGAGCCCAGGAACCCGAGGTTGCTGTGAGGCACGATGCCATGGCACTATACCCAGGGTGACAAAGTGAGACTTTGTTCAAAAAAAGTTTAAAAAATAATAGTTTTTGCAGCTTTGGTATTTTGGTGATGTCTGCCATTCTCAATGGGGTTAAGTGGTATCTCAGGATGGTTGTGATTTGCATTTGTCTGATGATTAAGGACAGTGAGGATTTTTTTCATATATTTGTTAGCCATTTGTCTGTCTTCCTCAGAGAATGTTCTGTTCACATCTCTTGCCTTGTGATAGATGGGATTGTTTGCTCCTTTTTTGTTGATCAATTTGTGTTTTCTGCTGGCACAGATGTGGCAAGATGAGAACACTTTAACCCCCTTGGTGGGACTACAAACTAATATAGCCTCTTTGCAAAGAAGTATGGAGAATCCTCAAAGAATTCAACTTAGACCTCTCATTTGACCCTACAGGCATTCACCCAGAAGAAAAAAAATCATTTTATTATAAGAACATTGTACTAGGTTGTTTATCACAGCCCAATTTACAATTGCCAAGATATGGAAACTACCTAAATGCCCATCAACTCAAGAAGGGATTAACAAATTGTGGTGTATGTAGACCATGAAATGCTATGCAATCATAAAAAAATGGAGACGTTACATATTTTATATTAATTTGGATGGAGTTAAAACACATTCTTCTTAGTAAAGTATCACAAGAATAGAAAAGCAAACATCCAATGTACTCAATACTAATATGAATCCAGTAAATGATCTAAAATACAAGCCTTCATAGGAGAAAAACTCAATTCAATTCAAGATGGGGGAGGGGAGTAAAGGAGGGAGGAGAAGGGAGGTGGGGAGGGGATTGGTGTGCTCCCACCTAATCGAACGACACACAGTAAGTGTTCTGGCACAACTTTTGGGTGCAAGACACAACTACAAGAGGGCTTCTACCTAACATATGCAAATATTGTAACCTAGTTGTTTTGTACCTTCACATTAATCTGAAATTAAAAAGAAATAGTAGTTACAATTGTACCAAAAATAGTATATTTATGTATATACCTAACAAGATATGAACAAGATCTGAGTGTGAAAAACTGAAACATTCTTATAAAAGAAATAAAAAAATCTAAATAAATTCGAAGATAGGTATTCCATGGATAGGCTCTCTAAGACTCAAAATTATCAAGACATTTATTCTTTCAAATCTGATTTATAGATTCAACACAATTCCAATCAAAATCCCAGCACTCCATATTTAAAATACAGATCTAAATTTTATATGGAAAAGTAAAAATACAAGAATAGAAAAAAACAAAGTAAGGACTCACAATAAGACTTACTTTGAAGCCACAATAACTAGATAGTATGTATTAGCAAAAGAAGAGACTCACAGATTGGTAGAACAGAGTCCAGAAACAGATCCAGGCACATGGTAAACTGATCTTTCACAGAGGAGCAAAGGCAAAAACATAAAGAAGTAATAGTCTTTTCTTCATGAAAAGAATAAGCTTTTCTGGATCAAGTGGACATCAGATTCAAAAAATAAATGAATAAATAAAAATAAAAGAACCTAAATACATATCTTAAACACACATCTGTCACAAAATAGATCATATGCTTAGTTGTCACATGCAAAACTATGGAACAGTTAGAAGAAAAAGCAAGAGAAAATATACATGACTATTGGGTTTTCTGAGGGTTTTTTTTTTTTTTAAACATACTCAAATGTCAATTTTAATGCTTCTCTACACACACAAATTTGCAACTACAAAGAAGATACAACACATCAAAACTTCCTTTCATTGCAATTTCTAAAAACCAGAAACTCTATTAAGCTCTAGCCAAACTGCCAAATGTTTCCTTCATGTTGTCTTCCCTTAAGTTACTGCAAATTCTTTATCCTGCAGACTTCAGGCTTCTGAAACTCATGGGAATACTTGAGACCAGTTGGTGATTCTTGAGACCAGTTGGTGATCAAAAAGTAGAGCTAAAGTATACTAGTTATTCAAATACATGCAAACTACACCAAT